>JAZKLR010000659.1:0-117792 GCA_037103525.1 Ganaspis brasiliensis
TTATTACAAAAAACCGAATTTTGCTGCCTAAAGACAAAGTTTTTAATAAACCAGTCTAATTTTTGGCAAAAAAGTGTAAATTGCGGCTAGGAATAAAGCACTCTTGTTGCTTTTACTAAAAAAATTTAATAAAAATTTGGATTTAGAGACAGGCTTGAAAATATCTTTGAAAATGAGTATTATACAAAAAACCGAATTTTGCTGCCTAAAGACAAGGTCTTTAATAAACCAGTCTGACTTTTTGCAAAAAAGTGTAAATTGCGGCTAGGAATAAAGCACTCTTGTTGCTTTTACTAAAAAAATTTAATGAAAAATTTAGATTTAGAGACAGGCTTGAAAATATCTTTGAAAATGAGTATTATACAAAAAACCGAATTTTGCTGCCTAAAGACAAGGTCTTTAATAAACCAGTCTGACTTTTTGCAAAAAAGTGTAAATTGCGGCTTGGAATAAAGCACTTTTGTTGCTTTTACTTAAAAAAATTAATTGACAAATTTTGAATTAGAGACAGGCTTGAAATATCTTTGAAAATGAGTATTATACAAAAAACTGAATTTTGCTGCCTAAAGACAAAGTTTTTAATAAATCCGTCTGATTTTTTGAAAACAAACGTAAATTGCGGCTAGGAATAAAGCACTCTTGTTGCTTTTACTAAAAAAATTTAATGACAAATTTTGATTTCGAGACAGGCTTGAAAATATCTTTGAAAATGAGTATTATGTAAAAAACCGAATTTTGCTGCCTAATGACAAAGTTTTTAATAAATCCGTCTGATTTTTTAAAATCAAGTGTAAATTGCGGCTAGGAATGAAGCACTTTTGTTGCTTTTACTAAAAAAATTTAATGACAAATTTAGATTTCGAGACAGGCTTGAAAATATCTTTGAAAATGAGTATTATGTAAAAAACCGAATTTTGCTGCCTAATGACAAAGTTTTTAATAAATCCGTCTGATTTTTTAAAAACAAGTGTAAATTGCGGCTAGGAATGAAGCACTTGTGTTGCTTTTACTTAAAAAAATTTAATGACAAATTTTGATTTAGAGACAGGCTTGAAAATATCTTTGAAAATGAGTATTATACAAAAAACCGAATTTTGCTGCCTAAAGACAAAGTTTTTAAAAAACCAGTCTAACTTTTGCAAAAAAGTGTAAATTGCGGCTAGGAATAAAGCACTTTTGTTGCTTTTACTAAAAAAATTTAATGACAAATTTTGATTTAGAGACAGGCTTGAAATATCTTTGAAAATTAGTATTATACAAAAAACCGAATTTTGCTGCCTAAAGACAAAGTTTTTAATAAATCCGTCTGATTTTTTTAAAACAAGTGTAAATTGCGGCTTGGAATAAAGCACTTTTGTTGGTTTTACTAAAAAAATTTAATGACAAATTTTGATTTAGAGACGGGCTTGAAAATATCTTTGAAAATGTGTTTTATACAAAAAACCTATTTTGCTCCCAACAGACAAAGTTTTTTTTATAAATCCGTCGGATTTTTTTAAACAAGTGTAAATTGCGGCTTGGAATAAAGAACTTTTGTGGGTTTTACTTAAAAAAATTTAATGACAAATTTTGATTTAGAGACAGGCTTGAAAATATCTTTGAAAATGAGTATTATGTAAAAAACAGAATTTTGCTGCCTAATGACAAAGTTTTTAATAAATCCGTCTGATTTTTTGATAACAAGTGTAAATTGCGGCTAGGAATGAAGCACTTGTGTTGCTTTTACTTAAAAAAATTGAATGACAAATTTTGATTTAGAGACAGGCTTGAAACTATCTTTGAAAATGAGTATTATACAAAAAACCGAATTTTGCTGCCTAAAGACAAAGTTTTTAATAAACCAGTCTAACTTTTGCAAAAAAGTGTAAATTACGGCTAGGAATAAAGCACTTTTGTTGCTTTTACTAAAAAAATTTAATGACAAATTTTGATTTAGAGACAGGCTTGAAAATATCTTTGAAAATGAGTATTATACAAAAAACCGAATTTTGCTGCCTAAAGACAAGGTCTTTAATAAACCAGTCTGATTTTTTTAAAACAAGTGTAAATTGCGGCTTGGAATAAAGCACTTTTGTTGGTTTTACTAAAAAAATTTAATGACAAATTTTGATTTAGAGACGGGCTTGAAAATATCTTTAAAAATGTGTATTATACAAAAAACCTATTTTGCTCCCAACAGACAAAGTTTTTTTTATAAATCCGTCGGATTTTTTTAAACAAGTGTAAATTGCGGCTTGGAATAAAGAACTTTTGTGGGTTTTACTTAAAAAAATTTAATGACAAATTTTGATTTAGAGACAGGCTTGAAAATATCTTTAAAAATGAGTAATATGAAAAAACAGAATTTTGCTGCCTAATGACAAAGTTTTTAATAAATCCGTCTGATTTTTTGATAACAAGTGTAAATTGCGGCTAGGAATGAAGCACTTTTGTTGCTTTTACTAAAAAAAGTTAATAATAAATTTGGATTTAGAGACAGGCTTGAAAATATCTTTGAAAATGAGTATTATACAAAAAACCGAATTTTGCTGCCTAAAGACAAAGTTTTTAATAAACCAGTCTAATTTTTGGCAAAAAAGTGTAAATTGCGGCTAGGAATAAAGCACTCTTGTTGCTTTTACTAAAAAAATTTAATGAAAAATTTGGATTTAGAGACAGGCTTGAAAATATCTTTGAAAATGAGTATTATACAAAAAACCGAATTTTGCTGCCTAAAGACAAGGTCTTTAATAAACCAGTCTGACTTTTTGCAAAAAAGTGTAAATTGCGGCTAGGAATAAAGCACTCTTGTTGCTTTTACTAAAAAAATTTAATGAAAAATTTAGATTTAGAGACAGGCTTGAAAATATCTTTGAAAATGAGTATTATACAAAAAACCGAATTTTGCTGCCTAAAGACAAGGTCTTTAATAAACCAGTCTGACTTTTTGCAAAAAAGTGTAAATTGCGGCTTGGAATAAAGCACTTTTGTTGCTTTTACTTAAAAAAATTAATTGACAAATTTTGAATTAGAGACAGGCTTGAAATATCTTTGAAAATGAGTATTATACAAAAAACTGAATTTTGCTGCCTAAAGACAAAGTTTTTAATAAATCCGTCTGATTTTTTGAAAACAAACGTAAATTGCGGCTAGGAATAAAGCACTCTTGTTGCTTTTACTAAAAAAATTTAATGACAAATTTTGATTTCGAGACAGGCTTGAAAATATCTTTGAAAATGAGTATTATGTAAAAAACCGAATTTTGCTGCCTAATGACAAAGTTTTTAATAAATCCGTCTGATTTTTTAAAATCAAGTGTAAATTGCGGCTAGGAATGAAGCACTTTTGTTGCTTTTACTAAAAAAATTTAATGACAAATTTAGATTTCGAGACAGGCTTGAAAATATCTTTGAAAATGAGTATTATGTAAAAAACCGAATTTTGCTGCCTAATGACAAAGTTTTTAATAAATCCGTCTGATTTTTTAAAAACAAGTGTAAATTGCGGCTAGGAATGAAGCACTTGTGTTGCTTTTACTTAAAAAAATTTAATGACAAATTTTGATTTAGAGACAGGCTTGAAAATATCTTTGAAAATGAGTATTATACAAAAAACCGAATTTTGCTGCCTAAAGACAAAGTTTTTAAAAAACCAGTCTAACTTTTGCAAAAAAGTGTAAATTGCGGCTAGGAATAAAGCACTTTTGTTGCTTTTACTAAAAAAATTTAATGACAAATTTTGATTTAGAGACAGGCTTGAAATATCTTTGAAAATTAGTATTATACAAAAAACCGAATTTTGCTGCCTAAAGACAAAGTTTTTAATAAATCCGTCTGATTTTTTTAAAACAAGTGTAAATTGCGGCTTGGAATAAAGCACTTTTGTTGGTTTTACTAAAAAAATTTAATGACAAATTTTGATTTAGAGACGGGCTTGAAAATATCTTTGAAAATGTGTTTTATACAAAAAACCTATTTTGCTCCCAACAGACAAAGTTTTTTTTATAAATCCGTCGGATTTTTTTAAACAAGTGTAAATTGCGGCTTGGAATAAAGAACTTTTGTGGGTTTTACTTAAAAAAATTTAATGACAAATTTTGATTTAGAGACAGGCTTGAAAATATCTTTGAAAATGAGTATTATGTAAAAAACAGAATTTTGCTGCCTAATGACAAAGTTTTTAATAAATCCGTCTGATTTTTTGATAACAAGTGTAAATTGCGGCTAGGAATGAAGCACTTGTGTTGCTTTTACTTAAAAAAATTGAATGACAAATTTTGATTTAGAGACAGGCTTGAAACTATCTTTGAAAATGAGTATTATACAAAAAACCGAATTTTGCTGCCTAAAGACAAAGTTTTTAATAAACCAGTCTAACTTTTGCAAAAAAGTGTAAATTACGGCTAGGAATAAAGCACTTTTGTTGCTTTTACTAAAAAAATTTAATGACAAATTTTGATTTAGAGACAGGCTTGAAAATATCTTTGAAAATGAGTATTATACAAAAAACCGAATTTTGCTGCCTAAAGACAAGGTCTTTAATAAACCAGTCTGATTTTTTTAAAACAAGTGTAAATTGCGGCTTGGAATAAAGCACTTTTGTTGGTTTTACTAAAAAAATTTAATGACAAATTTTGATTTAGAGACGGGCTTGAAAATATCTTTAAAAATGTGTATTATACAAAAAACCTATTTTGCTCCCAACAGACAAAGTTTTTTTTATAAATCCGTCGGATTTTTTTAAACAAGTGTAAATTGCGGCTTGGAATAAAGAACTTTTGTGGGTTTTACTTAAAAAAATTTAATGACAAATTTTGATTTAGAGACAGGCTTGAAAATATCTTTAAAAATGAGTAATATGAAAAAACAGAATTTTGCTGCCTAATGACAAAGTTTTTAATAAATCCGTCTGATTTTTTGATAACAAGTGTAAATTGCGGCTAGGAATGAAGCACTTGTGTTGCTTTTACTTAAAAAAATTTAATGACAAATTTTGATTTAGAGACAGGCTTGAAAATATCTTTGAAAATGAGTATTATACAAAGAAACGAATTTTGCTGCCTAAAGACAAGGTCTTTAATAAACCAATCTGACTTTTTGCAAAAAAGTGTAAATTGCGGCTTGGAATAAAGCACTTTTGTTGCTTTTACTTAAAAAAATTAATTGACAAATTTTGAATTAGAGACAGGCTTGAAATATCTTTGAAAATGAGTATTATACAAAAAACCGAATTTTGCTGCCTAAAGACAAAGTTTTTAATAAACCAGTCTAACTTTTGCAAAAAAGTGTAAATTGCGGCTAGGAATAAAGCACTTTTGTTGCTTTTACTAAAAAAATTTAATGACAAATTTTGATTTAGAGACAGGCTTGAAAATATCTTTGAATATGAGTATTATACAAAAAACCGAATTTTGCTGCCTAAAGACAAAGTTTTTAATAAACCAGTCTAACTTTTGCAAAAAAGTGTAAATTGCGGCTAGGAATAAAGCACTTTTGTTGCTTTTACTAGAAAAATTTAATGACAAATTTTGATTTAGAGACAGGCTTGAAAATATCTTTGAAAATGAGTATTATACAAAAAACCGAATTTTGCTGCCTAAAGACAAAGTTTTTAATAAACCAGTCTAATTTTTGGCAAAAAAGTGTAAATTGCGGCTAGGAATAAAGTACTTTTGTTGCTTTTACTAAAAAAATTTAATGACAAATTTGGATTTAGAGACAGGCTTGAAAATATCTTTGAAAATGAGTATTATACAAAAAACCGAATTTTGCTGCCTAAAGACAAAGTTTTTAATAAATCCGTCTGATTTTTTTTAAACAAGTGTAAATTGCGGCTTGAAATAAAGCACTTTTGTTGCTTTTACTTAAAAAAATTAATTGACAAATTTTGATTTAGAGACAGGCTTGAAATATCTTTGAAAATGAGTATTATACAAAAAGCCGAATTTTGCTGCCTAAAGACAAAGTTTTTAATAAACGAGTCTGATTTTGTGCAAAAAAGTGTAACTTGCGGCTGGGAATAAAGCACTTTTGTTGCTTTTACTAAAAAAAGTTAATAATAAATTTGGATTTAGAGACAGGCTTGAAAATATCTTTGAATATGAGTATTATAAAAAAACCGAATTTTGCTGCCTAAAGACAAAGTTTTTAATAAACCAGTCATACATTTGCAAAAAAGTGTAAATTGCGGCTAGGAATAAAGCACTTTTGTTGCTTTTACTAAAAAAATTTAATGACAAATTTTGATTTAGAGACAGGCTTGATAATATCTTTGAAAATGAGTATTATACAAAAAACCGAATTTTGCTGCCTAAAGACAAAGTTTTTAATAAACCAGTCTAACTTTTGCAAAAAAGTGTAAATTGCGGCTAGGAATGAAGCACTTCTGTTGCTTTTACTTAAAAAAATTTAATGACAAATTTTGATTTAGAGACAGGCTTGAAAGTATCTTTGAAAATGAGTATTATACAAAAAACCGAATTTTGCTGCCTAAAGACAAAGTTTTTAATAAACCAGTCTAATTTTTGGCAAAAAAGTGTAAATTGCGGCTAGGAATAAAGCACTCTTGTTGCTTTTACTAAAAAAATTTAATGAAAAATTTGGATTTAGAGACAGGCTTGAAAATATCTTTGAAAATGAGTATTATACAAAAAACCGAATTTTGCTGCCTAAAGACAAGGTCTTTAATAAACCAGTCTGACTTTTTGCAAAAAAGTGTAAATTGCGGCTAGGAATAAAGCACTCTTGTTGCTTTTACTAAAAAAATTTAATGAAAAATTTAGATTTAGAGACAGGCTTGAAAATATCTTTGAAAATGAGTATTATACAAAAAACCGAATTTTGCTGCCTAAAGACAAGGTCTTTAATAAACCAGTCTGACTTTTTGCAAAAAAGTGTAAATTGCGGCTTGGAATAAAGCACTTTTGTTGCTTTTACTTAAAAAAATTAATTGACAAATTTTGAATTAGAGACAGGCTTGAAATATCTTTGAAAATGAGTATTATACAAAAAACTGAATTTTGCTGCCTAAAGACAAAGTTTTTAATAAATCCGTCTGATTTTTTGAAAACAAACGTAAATTGCGGCTAGGAATAAAGCACTCTTGTTGCTTTTACTAAAAAAATTTAATGACAAATTTTGATTTCGAGACAGGCTTGAAAATATCTTTGAAAATGAGTATTATGTAAAAAACCGAATTTTGCTGCCTAATGACAAAGTTTTTAATAAATCCGTCTGATTTTTTAAAATCAAGTGTAAATTGCGGCTAGGAATGAAGCACTTTTGTTGCTTTTACTAAAAAAATTTAATGACAAATTTAGATTTCGAGACAGGCTTGAAAATATCTTTGAAAATGAGTATTATGTAAAAAACCGAATTTTGCTGCCTAATGACAAAGTTTTTAATAAATCCGTCTGATTTTTTAAAAACAAGTGTAAATTGCGGCTAGGAATGAAGCACTTGTGTTGCTTTTACTTAAAAAAATTTAATGACAAATTTTGATTTAGAGACAGGCTTGAAAATATCTTTGAAAATGAGTATTATACAAAAAACCGAATTTTGCTGCCTAAAGACAAAGTTTTTAAAAAACCAGTCTAACTTTTGCAAAAAAGTGTAAATTGCGGCTAGGAATAAAGCACTTTTGTTGCTTTTACTAAAAAAATTTAATGACAAATTTTGATTTAGAGACAGGCTTGAAATATCTTTGAAAATTAGTATTATACAAAAAACCGAATTTTGCTGCCTAAAGACAAAGTTTTTAATAAATCCGTCTGATTTTTTTAAAACAAGTGTAAATTGCGGCTTGGAATAAAGCACTTTTGTTGGTTTTACTAAAAAAATTTAATGACAAATTTTGATTTAGAGACGGGCTTGAAAATATCTTTGAAAATGTGTTTTATACAAAAAACCTATTTTGCTCCCAACAGACAAAGTTTTTTTTATAAATCCGTCGGATTTTTTTAAACAAGTGTAAATTGCGGCTTGGAATAAAGAACTTTTGTGGGTTTTACTTAAAAAAATTTAATGACAAATTTTGATTTAGAGACAGGCTTGAAAATATCTTTGAAAATGAGTATTATGTAAAAAACAGAATTTTGCTGCCTAATGACAAAGTTTTTAATAAATCCGTCTGATTTTTTGATAACAAGTGTAAATTGCGGCTAGGAATGAAGCACTTGTGTTGCTTTTACTTAAAAAAATTGAATGACAAATTTTGATTTAGAGACAGGCTTGAAACTATCTTTGAAAATGAGTATTATACAAAAAACCGAATTTTGCTGCCTAAAGACAAAGTTTTTAATAAACCAGTCTAACTTTTGCAAAAAAGTGTAAATAACGGCTAGGAATAAAGCACTTTTGTTGCTTTTACTAAAAAAATTTAATGACAAATTTTGATTTAGAGACAGGCTTGAAAATATCTTTGAAAATGAGTATTATACAAAAAACCGAATTTTGCTGCCTAAAGACAAGGTCTTTAATAAACCAGTCTGACTTTTTGCAAAAAAGTGTAAATTGCGGCTAGGAATAAAGCACTCTTGTTGCTTTTACTAAAAAAATTTAATGAAAAATTTAGATTTAGAGACAGGCTTGAAAATATCTTTGAAAATGAGTATTATACAAAAAACCGAATTTTGCTGCCTAAAGACAAGGTCTTTAATAAACCAGTCTGACTTTTTGCAAAAAAGTGTAAATTGCGGCTTGGAATAAAGCACTTTTGTTGCTTTTACTTAAAAAAATTAATTGACAAATTTTGAATTAGAGACAGGCTTGAAATATCTTTGAAAATGAGTATTATACAAAAAACTGAATTTTGCTGCCTAAAGACAAAGTTTTTAATAAATCCGTCTGATTTTTTGAAAACAAACGTAAATTGCGGCTAGGAATAAAGCACTCTTGTTGCTTTTACTAAAAAAATTTAATGACAAATTTTCATTTCGAGACAGGCTTGAAAATATCTTTGAAAATGAGTATTATGTAAAAAACCGAATTTTGCTGCCTAATGACAAAGTTTTTAATAAATCCGTCTGATTTTTTAAAAACAAGTGTAAATTGCGGCTAGGAATGAAGCACTTTTGTTGCTTTTACTAAAAAAATTTAATGACAAATTTGGATTTCGAGACAGGCTTGAAAATATCTTTGAAAATGAGTATTATGTAAAAAACCGAATTTTGCTGCCTAATGACAAAGTTTTTAATAAATCCGTCTGATTTTTTAAAAACAAGTGTAAATTGCGGCTAGGAATGAAGCACTTGTGTTGCTTTTACTTAAAAAAATTTAATGACAAATTTTGATTTAGAGACAGGCTTGAAAATATCTTTGAAAATGAGTATTATACAAAAAACCGAATTTTGCTGCCTAAAGACAAAGTTTTTAATAAACCAGTCTAATTTTTGGCAAAAAAGTGTAAATTGCGGCTAGGAATAAAGTACTTTTGTTGCTTTTACTAAAAAAATTTAATGACAAATTTGGATTTAGAGACAGGCTTGAAAATATCTTTGAAAATGAGTATTATACAAAAAACCGAATTTTGCTGCCTAAAGACAAAGTTTTTAATAAATCCGTCTGATTTTTTTTTAACAAGTGTAAATTGCGGCTAAGAATAAAGCACTTTTGTTGGTTTTACTAAAAAAATTTAATGACAAATTTTGATTTAGAGACGGGCTTGAAAATATCTTTGAAAATGAGTATTATACAAAAAACCGAATTTTCCTGCCTAAAGACAAAGTTTTTAATAAACCAGTCTAATTTTTGGCAAAAAAGTGTAAATTGCGGCTAGGAATAAAGTACTTTTGTTGCTTTTACTAGAAAAATTTAATGACAAATTTTGATTTAGAGACAGGCTTGAAAATATCTTTGAAAATGAGTATTATACAAAAAACCGAATTTTGCTGCCTAAAGACAAAGTTTTTAATAAACCAGTCTAATTTTTGGGAAAAAAGTGTAAATTGCGGCTAGGAATAAAGTACTTTTGTTGCTTTTACTAAAAAAATTTAATGACAAATTTGGATTTAGAGACAGGCTTGAAAATATCTTTGAAAATGAGTATTATACAAAAAACCGAATTTTGCTGCCTAAAGACAAAGTTTTTAATAAATCCGTCTGATTTTTTTTAAACAAGTGTAAATTGCGGCTTGAAATAAAGCACTTTTGTTGCTTTTACTTAAAAAAATTAATTGACAAATTTTGATTTAGAGACAGGCTTGAAATATCTTTGAAAATCAGTATTATACAAAAAGCCGAATTTTGCTGCCTAAAGACAAAGTTTTTAATAAACGAGTCTGATTTTGTGCAAAAAAGTGTAACTTGCGGCTGGGAATAAAGCACTTTTGTTGCTTTTACTAAAAAAAGTTAATAATAAATTTGGATTTAGAGACAGGCTTGAAAATATCTTTGAAAATGAGTATTATACAAAAAACCGAATTTTGCTGCCTAAAGACAAAGTTTTTAATAAACCAGTCTAATTTTTGGCAAAAAAGTTTAAATTGCGGCTAGGAAAAAGGCACTCTTGTTGCTTTTACTAAAAAAATTTAATGAAAAATTTGGATTTAGAGACAGGCTTGAAAATATCTTTGAAAATGAGTATTATACAAAAAACCGAATTTTGCTGCCTAAAGACAAGATCTTTAATAAACCAGTCTGACTTTTTGCAAAAAAGTGTAAATTGCGGCTAGGAATAAAGCACTCTTGTTGCTTTTACTAAAAAAATTTAATGAAAAATTTAGATTTAGAGACAGGCTTGAAAATATCTTTGAAAATGAGTATTATACAAAAAACCGAATTTTGCTGCCTAAAGACAAGGTCTTTAATAAACCAGTCTGACTTTTTGCAAAAAAGTGTAAATTGCGGCTTGGAATAAAGCACTTTTGTTGCTTTTACTTAAAAAAATTAATTGACAAATTTTGAATTAGAGACAGGCTTGAAATATCTTTGAAAATGAGTATTATACAAAAAACTGAATTTTGCTGCCTAAAGACAAAGTTTTTAATAAATCCGTCTGATTTTTTGAAAACAAACGTAAATTGCGGCTAGGAATAAAGCACTCTTGTTGCTTTTACTAAAAAAATTTAATGACAAATTTTGATTTCGAGACAGGCTTGAAAATATCTTTGAAAATGAGTATTATGTAAAAAACCGAATTTTGCTGCCTAATGACAAAGTTTTTAATAAATCCGTCTGATTTTTTAAAAACAAGTGTAAATTGCGGCTAGGAATGAAGCACTTTTGTTGCTTTTACTAAAAAAATTTAATGACAAATTTAGATTTCGAGACAGGCTTGAAAATATCTTTGAAAATGAGTAGTATGTAAAAAACCGAATTTTGCTGCCTAATGACAAAGTTTTTAATAAATCCGTCTGATTTTTTAAAAACAAGTGTAAATTGCGGCTAGGAATGAAGCACTTGTGTTGCTTTTACTTAAAAAAATTTAATGACAAATTTTGATTTAGAGACAGGCTTGAAAATATCTTTGAAAATGAGTATTATGTAAAAAACAGAATTTTGCTGCCTAATGACAAAGTTTTTAATAAATCCGTCTGATTTTTTGATAACAAGTGTAAATTGCGGCTAGGAATGAAGCACTTGTGTTGCTTTTACTTAAAAAAATTTAATGACAAATTTTGATTTAGAGACAGGCTTGAAACTATCTTTGAAAATGAGTATTATACAAAAAACCGAATTTTGCTGCCTAAAGACAAAGTTTTTAATAAATCCGTCTGATTTTTTAAAAACAAGTGTAAATTGCGGCTAGGAATGAAGCACTTTTGTTGCTTTTACTAAAAAAATTTAATGACAAATTTGGATTTCGAGACAGGCTTGAAAATATCTTTGAAAATGAGTATTATGTAAAAAACCGAATTTTGCTGCCTAATGACAAAGCTTTTAATAAATCCGTCTGATTTTTTAAAAACAAGTGTAAATTGCGGCTAGGAATGAAGCACTTGTGTTGCTTTTACTTAAAAAAATTTAATGACAAATTTTGATTTAGAGACAGGCTTGAAAATATCTTTGAAAATGAGTATTATACAAAAAACCGAATTTTGCTGCCTAAAGACAAAGTTTTTAATAAACCAGTCTAACTTTTGCAAAAAAGTGTAAATTGCGGCTAGGAATAAAGCACTTTTGTTGCTTTTACTAAAAAAATTTAATGACAAATTTTAATTTAGAGACAGGCTTGAAATATCTTTGAAAATTAGTATTATACAAAAAACCGAATTTTGCTGCCTAAAGACAAAGTTTTTAATAAATCCGTCTGATTTTTTTAAAACAAGTGTAAATTGCGGCTTGGAATAAAGCACTTTTGTTGGTTTTACTAAAAAAATTTAATGACAAATTTTGATTTAGAGACGGGCTTGAAAATATCTTTGAAAATGTGTTTTATACAAAAAACCTATTTTGTTCCCAACAAACAAAGTTTTTTTTATAAATCCGTCGGATTTTTTTAAACAAGTGTAAATTGCGGCTTGGAATAAAGAACTTTTGTGGGTTTTACTTAAAAAAATTTAATGACAAATTTTGATTTAGAGACAGGCTTGAAAATATCTTTGAAAATGAGTATTATGTAAAAAACAGAATTTTGCTGCCTAATGACAAAGTTTTTAATAAATCCGTCTGATTTTTTGATAACAAGTGTAAATTGCGGCTAGGAATGAAGCACTTTTGTTGCTTTTACTAAAAAAATTTAATGACAAATTTGGATTTCGAGACAGGCTTGAAAATATCTTTGAAAATGAGTATTATGTAAAAAACCGAATTTTGCTGCCTAATGACAAAGTTTTTAATAAATCCGTCTGATTTTTTAAAAACAAGTGTAAATTGCGGCTAGGAATGAAGCACTTGTGTTGCTTTTACTTAAAAAAATTTAATGACAAATTTTGATTTAGAGACAGGCTTGAAAATATCTTTGAACATGAGTATTATACAAAAAACCGAATTTTGCTGCCTAAAGACAAAGTTTTTAATAAACCAGTCTAACTTTTGCAAAAAAGTGTAAATTGCGGCTAGGAATAAAGCACTTTTGTTGCTTTTACTAAAAAAATTTAATGACAAATTTTAATTTAGAGACAGGCTTGAAAATATCTTTGAAAATGAGTATTATACAAAAAACCGAATTTTGCTGCCTAAAGACAAAGTTTTTAAAAAACCAGTCTAACTTTTGCAAAAAAGTGTAAATTGCGGCTAGGAATAAAGCACTTTTGTTGCTTTTACTAAAAAAATTTAATGACAAATTTTGATTTAGAGACGGGCTTGAAAATATCTTTGAAAATGTGTTTTATACAAAAAACCTATTTTGCTCCCAACACACAAAGTTTTTTTTATAAATCCGTCGGATTTTTTTAAACAAGTGTAAATTGCGGCTTGGAATAAAGAACTTTTGTGGGTTTTACTTAAAAAAATTTAATGACAAATTTTGATTTAGAGACAGGCTTGAAAATATCTTTGAAAATGAGTATTATGTAAAAAACAGAATTTTGCTGCCTAATGACAAAGTTTTTAATAAATCCGTCTGATTTTTTGATAACAAGTGTAAATTGCGGCTAGGAATGAAGCACTTGTGTTGCTTTTACTTAAAAAAATTTAATGACAAATTTTGATTTAGAGACAGGCTTGAAACTATCTTTGAAAATGAGTATTATACAAAAAACCGAATTTTGCTGCCTAAAGACAAAGTTTTTAATAAATCCGTCTGATTTTTTAAAAACAAGTGTAAATTGCGGCTAGGAATGAAGCACTTTTGTTGCTTTTACTAAAAAAATTTAATGACAAATTTGGATTTCGAGACAGGCTTGAAAATATCTTTGAAAATGAGTATTATGTAAAAAACCGAATTTTGCTGCCTAATGACAAAGTTTTTAATAAATCCGTCTGATTTTTTAAAAACAAGTGTAAATTGCGGCTAGGAATGAAGCACTTGTGTTGCTTTTACTTAAAAAAATTTAATGACAAATTTTGATTTAGAGACAGGCTTGAAAATATCTTTGAAAATGAGTATTATACAAAAAACCGAATTTTGCTGCCTAAAGACAAAGTTTTTAATAAACCAGTCTAACTTTTGCAAAAAAGTGTAAATTGCGGCTAGGAATAAAGCACTTTTGTTGCTTTTACTAAAAAAATTTAATGACAAATTTTAATTTAGAGACAGGCTTGAAATATCTTTGAAAATTAGTATTATACAAAAAACCGAATTTTGCTGCCTAAAGACAAAGTTTTTAATAAATCCGTCTGATTTTTTTAAAACAAGTGTAAATTGCGGCTTGGAATAAAGCACTTTTGTTGGTTTTACTAAAAAAATTTAATGACAAATTTTGATTTAGAGACGGGCTTGAAAATATCTTTGAAAATGTGTTTTATACAAAAAACCTATTTTGTTCCCAACAAACAAAGTTTTTTTTATAAATCCGTCGGATTTTTTTAAACAAGTGTAAATTGCGGCTTGGAATAAAGAACTTTTGTGGGTTTTACTTAAAAAAATTTAATGACAAATTTTGATTTAGAGACAGGCTTGAAAATATCTTTGAAAATGAGTATTATGTAAAAAACAGAATTTTGCTGCCTAATGACAAAGTTTTTAATAAATCCGTCTGATTTTTTGATAACAAGTGTAAATTGCGGCTAGGAATGAAGCACTTTTGTTGCTTTTACTAAAAAAATTTAATGACAAATTTGGATTTCGAGACAGGCTTGAAAATATCTTTGAAAATGAGTATTATGTAAAAAACCGAATTTTGCTGCCTAATGACAAAGTTTTTAATAAATCCGTCTGATTTTTTAAAAACAAGTGTAAATTGCGGCTAGGAATGAAGCACTTGTGTTGCTTTTACTTAAAAAAATTTAATGACAAATTTTGATTTAGAGACAGGCTTGAAAATATCTTTGAACATGAGTATTATACAAAAAACCGAATTTTGCTGCCTAAAGACAAAGTTTTTAATAAACCAGTCTAACTTTTGCAAAAAAGTGTAAATTGCGGCTAGGAATAAAGCACTTTTGTTGCTTTTACTAAAAAAATTTAATGACAAATTTTAATTTAGAGACAGGCTTGAAAATATCTTTGAAAATGAGTATTATACAAAAAACCGAATTTTGCTGCCTAAAGACAAAGTTTTTAAAAAACCAGTCTAACTTTTGCAAAAAAGTGTAAATTGCGGCTAGGAATAAAGCACTTTTGTTGCTTTTACTAAAAAAATTTAATGACAAATTTTGATTTAGAGACGGGCTTGAAAATATCTTTGAAAATGTGTTTTATACAAAAAACCTATTTTGCTCCCAACACACAAAGTTTTTTTTATAAATCCGTCGGATTTTTTTAAACAAGTGTAAATTGCGGCTTGGAATAAAGAACTTTTGTGGGTTTTACTTAAAAAAATTTAATGACAAATTTTGATTTAGAGACAGGCTTGAAAATATCTTTGAAAATGAGTATTATGTAAAAAACAGAATTTTGCTGCCTAATGACAAAGTTTTTAATAAATCCGTCTGATTTTTTGATAACAAGTGTAAATTGCGGCTAGGAATGAAGCACTTGTGTTGCTTTTACTTAAAAAAATTTAATGACAAATTTTGATTTAGAGACAGGCTTGAAACTATCTTTGAAAATGAGTATTATACAAAAAACCGAATTTTGCTGCCTAAAGACAAAGTTTTTAATAAACCAGTCTAACTTTTGCAAAAAAGTGTAAATTACGGCTAGGAATAAAGCACTTTTGTTGCTTTTACTAAAAAAATTTAATGACAAATTTTGATTTAGAGACAGGCTTGAAAATATCTTTGAAAATGAGTATTATACAAAAAACCGAATTTTGCTGCCTAAAGACAAAGTTTTTAATAAACCAGTCTAACTTTTGCAAAAAAGTGTAAATTGCGGCTTGGAATGAAGCACTTGTGTTGCTTTTACTTAAAAAAATTTAATGACAAATTTTGATTTAGAGACAGGCTTGAAAGTATCTTTGAAAATGAGTATTATACTAAAAACCGATATTTGCTGCCTAAAGACAAAGTTTTTAATAAACCAGTCTAATTTTTGGCAAAAAAGTGTAAATTGCGGCTAGGAATAAAGTACTTTTGTTGCTTTTACTAAAAAAATTTAATGACAAATTTTGATTTGGAGACAGGCTTGAAATATCTTTGAAAATTAGTATTATACAAAAAACCGAATTTTGCTGCCTAAAGACAAAGTTTTTAATAAATCCGTCTGATTTTTTTAAAACAAGTGTAAATTGCGGCTTGGAATAAAGCACTTTTGTTGGTTTTACTAAAAAAATTTAATGACAAATTTTGATTTAGAGACGGGCTTGAAAATATCTTTGAAAATGTGTTTTATACAAAAAACCTATTTTGCTCCCAACAGACAAAATTTTTTTTATAAATCCGTCGGATTTTTTTAAACAAGTTTAAATTGCGGCTTGGAATAAAGAACTTTTGTGGGTTTTACTTAAAAAAATTTAATGACAAATTTTGATTTAGAGACAGGCTTGAAAATATCTTTAAAAATGAGTATTATGAAAAAACAGAATTTTGCTGCCTAATGACAAAGTTTTTAATAAATCCGTCTGATTTTTTGATAACAAGTGTAAATTGCGGCTAGGAATGAAGCACTTGTGTTGCTTTTACTTAAAAAAATTTAATGACAAATTTTGATTTAGAGACAGGCTTGAAAATATCTTTGAAAATGAGTATTATACAAAGAAACGAATTTTGCTGCCTAAAGACAAGGTCTTTAATAAACCAATCTGACTTTTTGCAAAAAAGTGTAAATTGCGGCTTGGAATAAAGCACTTTTGTTGCTTTTACTTAAAAAAATTAATTGACAAATTTTGAATTAGAGACAGGCTTGAAATATCTTTGAAAATGAGTATTATACAAAAAACCGAATTTTGCTGCCTAAAGACAAAGTTTTTAATAAATCCGTCTGATTTTTTTAAAACAAGTGTAAATTGCGGCTAAGAATAAAGCACTTTTGTTGGTTTTACTAAAAAAATTTAATGACAAATTTTGATTTAGAGACGGGCTTGAAAATATCTTTGAAAATGAGTATTATACAAAAAACCGAATTTTGCTGCCAAAAGACAAAGTTTTTAATAAACCAGTCTAACTTTTGCAAAAAAGTGTAAATTGCGGCTAGGAATAAAGCACTTTTGTTGCTTTTACTAAAAAAATTTAATGACAAATTTTGATTTAGAGACAGGCTTGAAAATATCTTTGAATATGAGTATTATACAAAAAACCGAATTTTGCTGCCTAAAGACAAAGTTTTTAATAAACCAGTCTAACTTTTGCAAAAAAGTGTAAATTGCGGCTAGGAATAAAGCACTTTTGTTGCTTTTACTAGAAAAATTTAATGACAAATTTTGATTTAGAGACAGGCTTGAAAATATCTTTGAAAATGAGTATTATACAAAAAACCGAATTTTGCTGCCTAAAGACAAAGTTTTTAATAAACCAGTCTAATTTTTGGCAAAAAAGTGTAAATTGCGGCTAGGAATAAAGTACTTTTGTTGCTTTTACTAAAAAAATTTAATGTCAAATTTGGATTTAGAGACAGGCTTGAAAATATCTTTGAAAATGAGTATTATACAAAAAACCGAATTTTGCTGCCTAAAGACAAAGTTTTTAATAAATCCGTCTGATTTTTTTTAAACAAGTGTAAATTGCGGCTTGAAATAAAGCACTTTTGTTGCTTTTACTTAAAAAAATTAATTGACAAATTTTGATTTAGAGACAGGCTTGAAATATCTTTGAAAATGAGTATTATACAAAAAACCGAATTTTGCTGCCTAAAGACAAAGTTTTTAATAAACGAGTCTGATTTTGTGCAAAAAAGTGTAACTTGCGGCTGGGAATAAAGCACTTTTGTTGCTTTTACTAAAAAAAGTTAATGACAAATTTGGATTTAGAGACAGGCTTGAAAATATCTTTGAAAATGAGTATTTTACAAAAAACCGAATTTTGCTGCCTAAAGACAAAGTTTTTAATAAACCAGTCTAATTTTTGGCAAAAAAGTGTAAATTGCGGCTAGGAATAAAGCACTCTTGTTGCTTTTACTAAAAAAATTAAATGAAAAATTTGGATTTAGAGACAGGCTTGAAAATATCTTTGAAAATGAGTATTATACAAAAAACCGAATTTTGCTGCCTAAAGACAAGGTCTTTAATAAACCAGTCTGACTTTTTGCAAAAAAGTGTAAATTGCGGCTAGGAATAAAGCACTCTTGTTGCTTTTACTAAAAAAATTTAATGAAAAATTTAGATTTAGAGACAGGCTTGAAAATATCTTTGAAAATGAGTATTATACAAAAAACCGAATTTTGCTGCCTAAAGACAAGGTCTTTAATAAACCAGTCTGACTTTTTGCAAAAAAGTGTAAATTGCGGCTTGGAATAAAGCACTTTTGTTGCTTTTACTTAAAAAAATTAATTGACAAATTTTGAATTAGAGACAGGCTTGAAATATCTTTGAAAATGAGTATTATACAAAAAACTGAATTTTGCTGCCTAAAGACAAAGTTTTTAATAAATCCGTCTGATTTTTTGAAAACAAACGTAAATTGCGGCTAGAAATAAAGCACTCTTGTTGCTTTTACTAAAAAAATTTAATGACAAATTTTGATTTCGAGACAGGCTTGAAAATATCTTTGAAAATGAGTATTATGTAAAAAACCGAATTTTGCTGCCTAATGACAAAGTTTTTAATAAATCCGTCTGATTTTTTAAAAACAAGTGTAAATTGCGGCTAGGAATGAAGCACTTTTGTTGCTTTTACTAAAAAAATTTAATGACAAATTTGGATTTAGAGACAGGCTTGAAAATATCGTTGAAAATGAGTATTATACAAAAAACCGAATTTTGCTGCCTAAAGACAAAGTTTTTAATAAACCAGTCTTATTATTTCGAAAACAAGTGTAAATTGCGGCTAGGAATGAAGCACTTGTGTTGCTTTTACTTAAAAAAATTTAATGACAAATTTTGATTTAGAGACAGGCTTGAAAATATCTTTGAAAATGAGTATTATACAAAAAACCGAATTTTGCTGCCTAAAGACAAAGTTTTTAATAAACCAGTCTAACTTTTGCAAAAAAGTGTAAATTGCGGCTAGGAATAAAGCACTTTTGTTGCTTTTACTAAAAAAATTTAATGACAAATTTTGATTTAGAGACAGGCTTGAAATATCTTTGAAAATTAGTATTATACAAAAAACCGAATTTTGCTGCCTAAAGACAAAGTTTTTAATAAATCCGTCTGATTTTTTTAAAACAAGTGTAAATTGCGGCTTGGAATAAAGCACTTTTGTTGGTTTTACTAAAAAAATTTAATGACAAATTTTGATTTAGAGACGGGCTTGAAAATATCTTTGAAAATGTGTATTATACAAAAAACCTATTTTGCTCCCAACAGACAAAGTTTTTTTTGATAAATCGGTCGGATTTTTTTAAACAAGTGTAAATTGCGGCTTGGAATAAAGAACTTTTGTGGGTTTTACTTAAAAAAATTTAATGACAAATTTTGATTTTGAGACAGGCTTGAAAATATCTTTGAAAATGTGTATTATGAACAAAACAGAATTTTGCTGCCTAATGACAAAGTTTTTAATAAATCCGTCTGATTTTTTGATAACAAGTGTAAATTGCGGCTAGGAATGAAGCACTTGTGTTGCTTTTACTTAAAAAAATTTAATGACAAATTTTGATTTAGAGACAGGCTTGAAACTATCTTTGAAAATGAGTATTATACAAAAAACCGAATTTTGCTGCCTAAAGACAAAGTTTTTAATAAACCAGTCTAATTTTTTGAAAACAAGTGTAAATTGCGGCTAGGAATGAAGCACTTGTGTTGCTTTTACTTAAAAAAATTTAATGACAAATTTTGATTTAGAGACAGGCTTGAAAATATCGTTGAAAATGAGTATTATACAAAAAACCGAATTTTGCTGCCTAATGACAAAGTTTTTAATAAATCCGTCTGATTTTTTGAAAACAAGTGTAAATTGCGGCTAGGAATGAAGCACTTTTGTTGCTTTTACTAAAAAAATTTAATGACAAATTTGGATTTAGAGACAGGCTTGAAAATATCGTTGAAAATGAGTATTATACAAAAAACCGAATTTTGCTGCCTAAAGACAAAGTTTTTAATAAACCAGTCTTATTATTTCGAAAACAAGTGTAAATTGCGGCTAGGAATGAAGCACTTGTGTTGCTTTTACTTAAAAAAATTTAATGACAAATTTTGATTTAGAGACAGGCTTGAAAATATCTTTGAAAATGAGTATTATACAAAAAACCGAATTTTGCTGCCTAAAGACAAAGTTTTTAATAAACCAGTCTAACTTTTGCAAAAAAGTGTAAATTGCGGCTAGGAATAAAGCACTTTTGTTGCTTTTACTAAAAAAATTTAATGACAAATTTTGATTTAGAGACAGGCTTGAAAATATCTTTGAAAATGAGTATTATGAAAAAAACAGAATTTTGCTGCCTAATGACAAAGTTTTTAATAAATCCGTCTGATTTTTTGATAACAAGTGTAAATTGCGGCTAGGAATGAAGCACTTGTGTTGCTTTTACTTAAAAAAATTTAATGACAAATTTTGAATTAGAGACAGGCTTGAAACTATCTTTGAAAATGAGTATTATACAAAAAACCGAATTTTGTTGCCTAAAGACAAGGTCTTTAATAAACCAGTCTAACTTTTTGCAAAAAAGTGTAAATTGCGGCTTGGAATAAAGCACTTTTGTTGCTTTTACTTAAAAAAATTAATTGACAAATTTTGAATTAGAGACAGGCTTGAAATATCTTTGAAAATGAGTATTATACAAAAAACCGAATTTTGCTGCCTGAAGACAAAGTTTTTAATAAATCCGTCTGATTTTTTTAAAACAAGTGTAAATTGCGGCTTGGAATAAAGCACTTTTGTTGCTTTTACTAAAAAAATTTAATGACAAATTTTGATTTAGAGACAGGCTTGAAATATCTTTGAAAATTAGTATTATACAAAAAAACGAATTTTGCTGCCTAAAGACAAAATTTTTAATGAATCCGTCTGATTTTTTTAAAACAAGTGTAAATTGCGGCTTGGAATAAAGCTCTTTTGTTGGTTTTACTAAAAAAATTTAATGACAAATTTTGATTTAGAGACGGGCTTGAAAATATCTTTGAAAATGTGTATTATACAAAAAACGTATTTTGCTCCCAACAGACAAAGTTTTTTTTATAAATCCGTCTAATTTTTTTTAAACAAGTGTAAATTGCGGCTTGGAAAAAAGCATTTTTGTGGGTTTTACTTAAAAAAATTTAATGACAAATTTTGATTTCGAGACAGGCTTAAAAATATCTTTGAAAATGAGTATTATGTAAAAAACCGAATTTTGCTGCCTAATGACAAAGTTTTTAATAAATCCGTCTGATTTTTTGATAACAAGTGTAAATTGCGGCTAGGAATGAAGCACTTTTGTTGCTTTTACTAAAAAAATTTAATGACAAATTTGGATTTAGAGACAGGCTTGAAAATATCGTTGAAAATGAGTATTATACAAAAAACCGAATTTTGCTGCCTAAAGACAAAGTTTTTAATAAACCAGTCTTATTATTTCGAAAACAAGTGTAAATTGCGGCTAGGAATGAAGCACTTGTGTTGCTTTTACTTAAAAAAATTTAATGACAAATTTTGATTTAGAGACAGGCTTGAAAATATCTTTGAAAATGAGTATTATACAAAAAACCGAATTTTGCTGCCTAAAGACAAAGTTTTTAATAAACCAGTCTAACTTTTGCAAAAAAGTGTAAATTGCGGCTAGGAATAAAGCACTTTTGGTGCTTTTACTAAAAAAATTTAATGACAAATTTTGATTTAGAGACAGGCTTGAAATATCTTTGAAAATTAGTATTATACAAAAAACCGAATTTTGCTGCCTAAAGACAAAGTTTTTAATAAATCCGTCTGATTTTTTTAAAACAAGTGTAAATTGCGGCTTGGAATAAAGCACTTTTGTTGGTTTTACTAAAAAAATTTAATGACAAATTTTGATTTAGAGACGGGCTTGAAAATATCTTTGAAAATGTGTATTATACAAAAAACCTATTTTGCTCCCAACAGACAAAGTTTTTTTTATAAATCCGTCGGATTTTTTTAAACAAGTGTAAATTGCGGCTTGGAATAAAGAACTTTTGTGGGTTTTACTTAAAAAAATTTAATGACAAATTTTGATTTAGAGACAGGCTTGAAAATATCTTTGAAAATGAGTATTATGTAAAAAACAGAATTTTGCTGCCTAATGACAAAGTTTTTAATAAATCCGTCTGATTTTTTGATAACAAGTGTAAATTGCGGCTAGGAATGAAGCACTTGTGTTGCTTTTACTTAAAAAAATTTAATGACAAATTTTGATTTAGAGACAGGCTTGAAACTATCTTTGAAAATGAGTATTATACAAAAAACCGAATTTTGCTGCCTAAAGACAAAGTTTTTAATAAACCAGTCTGATTTTTTGAAAACAAGTGTAAATTGCGGCTAGGAATGAAGCACTTGTGTTGCTTTTACTTCAAAAAAATTTAATGACAAATTTTTATTTAGAGACAGGCTTGAAAATATCTTTGAAAATGAGTATTATACAAAAAACCGAATTTTGCTGCCTAAAGATTAGGTCTTTAATAAACCAGTCTGACTTTTTGCAAAAAAGTGTAAATTGCGGCTTGGAATAAAGCACTTTTGTTGCTTTTACTTAAAAAAATTAATTGACAAATTTTGAATTAGAGACTGGCTTGAAATATCTTTGAAAATGAGTATTATACAAAAAACCGAATTTTGCTGCCTAAAGACAAGGTCTTTAATAAACCAGTCTAACTTTTTGCAAAAAAGTGTAAATTGCGGCTTGGAATAAAGCACTTTTGTTGCTTTTACTTAAAAAAATTAATTGACAAATTTTGAATTAGAGACAGGCTTGAAATATCTTTGAAAATGAGTATTATACAAAAAACCGAATTTTGCTGCCTAAAGACAAAGTTTTTAATAAATCCGTCTGATTTTTTTAAAACAAGTGTAAATTGCGGCTAAGAATAAAGTACTTTTGTTGGTTTTACTAAAAAAATTTAATGACAAATATTGATTTAGAGACGGGCTTGAAAATATCTTTGAAAATGAGTATTATACAAAAAACCGAATTTTGCTGCCTAAAGACAAAGTTTTTAATAAACCAGTCTAACTTTTGCAAAAAAGTGTAAATTGCGGCTAGGAATAAAGCACTTTTGTTGCTTTTACTAAAAAAATTTAATGACAAATTTTGATTTAGAGACAGGCTTGAAAATATCTTTGAAAATGAGTATTATACATAAAACCGAATTTTGCTGCCTAAAGACAAGGTCTTTAATAAACCAGTCTGACTTTTTGCAAAAAAGTGTAAATTGCGGCTTGGAATAAAGCACTTTTGTTGGTTTTACTAAAAAAATTTAATGACAAATTTTGATTTAGAGTCGGGCTTGAAAATATCTTTGAAAATGTGTATTATACAAAAAACCTATTTTGCTCCCAACAGACAAAGTTTTTTTTATAAATCCGTCGGATTTTTTTAAACAAGTGTAAATTGCGGCTTGGAATAAAGAACTTTTGTGGGTTTTACTTAAAAAAATTTAATGACAAATTTTGATTTAGAGACAGGCTTGAAAATATCTTTGAAAATGAGTATTATACAAAAAACCGAATTTTGCTGCCTAAAGACAAAGTTTTTAATAAACCAGTCTAACTTTTGCAAAAAAGTGTAAATTGCGGCTAGGAATAAAGCACTTTTGTTGCTTTTACTTAAAAAAATTAATTGACAAATTTTGAATTAGAGACAGGCTTGAAATATCTTTGAAAATGAGTATTATACAAAAAACCGAATTTTGCTGCCTAAAGACAAGGTCTTTAATAAACCAGTCTAACTTTTTGCAAAAAAGTGTAAATTGCGGCTTGGAATAAAGCACTTTTGTTGCTTTTACTTAAAAAAATTAATTGACAAATTTTGAATTAGAGACAGGCTTGAAATATCTTTGAAAATGAGTATTATACAAAAAACCGAATTTTGCTGCCTGAAGACAAAGTTTTTAATAAATCCGTCTGATTTTTTTAAAACAAGTGTAAATTGCGGCTTGGAATAAAGCACTTTTGTTGCTTTTACTAAAAAAATTTAATGACAAATTTTGATTTAGAGACAGGCTTGAAATATCTTTGAAAATTAGTATTATACAAAAAAACGAATTTTGCTGCCTAAAGACAAAATTTTTAATGAATCCGTCTGATTTTTTTAAAACAAGTGTAAATTGCGGCTTGGAATAAAGCTCTTTTGTTGGTTTTACTAAAAAAATTTAATGACAAATTTTGATTTAGAGACGGGCTTGAAAATATCTTTGAAAATGTGTATTATACAAAAAACCTATTTTGCTCCCAACAGACAAAGTTTTTTTTATAAATCCGTCGGATTTTTTTAAACAAGTGTAAATTGCGGCTTGGAATAAAGAACTTTTGTGGGTTTTACTTAAAAAAATTTAATGACAAATTTTGATTTAGAGACGGGCTTGAAAATATCTTTGAAAATGTGTATTATACAAAAAACCTATTTTGCTCCCAACAGACAAAGTTTTTTTTATAAATCCGTCGGATTTTTTTAAACAAGTGTAAATTGCGGCTTGGAATAAAGAACTTTTGTGGGTTTTACTTAAAAAAATTTAATGACAAATTTTGATTTAGAGACAGGCTTGAAAATATCTTTGAAAATGAGTATTATGTAAAAAACAGAATTTTGCTGCCTAATGACAAAGTTTTTAATAAATCCGTCTGATTTTTTGATAACAAGTGTAAATTGCGGCTAGGAATGAAGCACTTGTGTTGCTTTTACTTAAAAAAATTTAATGACAAATTTTGATTTAGAGACAGGCTTGAAACTATCTTTGAAAATGAGTATTATACAAAAAACCGAATTTTGCTGCCTAAAGACAAAGTTTTTAATAAACCAGTCTGATTTTTTGAAAACAAGTGTAAATTGCGGCTAGGAATGAAGCACTTGTGTTGCTTTTACTTAAAAAAATTAATTGACAAATTTTGAATTAGAGACTGGCTTGAAATATCTTTGAAAATGAGTATTATACAAAAAACCGAATTTTGCTGCCTAAAGACAAGGTCTTTAATAAACCAGTCTAACTTTTTGCAAAAAAGTGTAAATTGCGGCTTGGAATAAAGCACTTTTGTTGCTTTTACTTAAAAAAATTAATTGACAAATTTTGAATTAGAGACAGGCTTGAAATATCTTTGAAAATGAGTATTATACAAAAAACCGAATTTTGCTGCCTAAAGACAAAGTTTTTAATAAATCCGTCTGATGTTTTTAAAACAAGTGTAAATTGCGGCTAAGAATAAAGTACTTTTGTTGGTTTTACTAAAAAAATTTAATGACAAATATTGATTTAGAGACGGGCTTGAAAATATCTTTGAAAATGAGTATTATACAAAAAACCGAATTTTGCTGCCTAAAGACAAAGTTTTTAATAAACCAGTCTAACTTTTGCAAAAAAGTGTAAATTGCGGCTAGGAATAAAGCACTTTTGTTGCTTTTACTAAAAAAATTTAATGACAAATTTTGATTTAGAGACAGGCTTGAAAATATCTTTGAAAATGAGTATTATACATAAAACCGAATTTTGCTGCCTAAAGACAAGGTCTTTAATAAACCAGTCTGACTTTTTGCAAAAAAGTGTAAATTGCGGCTTGGAATAAAGCACTTTTGTTGGTTTTACTAAAAAAATTTAATGACAAATTTTGATTTAGAGTCGGGCTTGAAAATATCTTTGAAAATGTGTATTATACAAAAAACCTATTTTGCTCCCAACAGACAAAGTTTTTTTTATAAATCCGTCGGATTTTTTTAAACAAGTGTAAATTGCGGCTTGGAATAAAGAACTTTTGTGGGTTTTACTTAAAAAAATTTAATGACAAATTTTGATTTAGAGACAGGCTTGAAAATATCTTTGAAAATGAGTATTATACAAAAAACCGAATTTTGCTGCCTAAAGACAAAGTTTTTAATAAACCAGTCTAACTTTTGCAAAAAAGTGTAAATTGCGGCTAGGAATAAAGCACTTTTGTTGCTTTTACTTAAAAAAATTAATTGACAAATTTTGAATTAGAGACAGGCTTGAAATATCTTTGAAAATGAGTATTATACAAAAAACCGAATTTTGCTGCCTAAAGACAAGGTCTTTAATAAACCAGTCTAACTTTTTGCAAAAAAGTGTAAATTGCGGCTTGGAATAAAGCACTTTTGTTGCTTTTACTTAAAAAAATTAATTGACAAATTTTGAATTAGAGACAGGCTTGAAATATCTTTGAAAATGAGTATTATACAAAAAACCGAATTTTGCTGCCTGAAGACAAAGTTTTTAATAAATCCGTCTGATTTTTTTAAAACAAGTGTAAATTGCGGCTTGGAATAAAGCACTTTTGTTGCTTTTACTAAAAAAATTTAATGACAAATTTTGATTTAGAGACAGGCTTGAAATATCTTTGAAAATTAGTATTATACAAAAAAACGAATTTTGCTGCCTAAAGACAAAATTTTTAATGAATCCGTCTGATTTTTTTAAAACAAGTGTAAATTGCGGCTTGGAATAAAGCTCTTTTGTTGGTTTTACTAAAAAAATTTAATGACAAATTTTGATTTAGAGACGGGCTTGAAAATATCTTTGAAAATGTGTATTATACAAAAAACGTATTTTGCTCCCAACAGACAAAGTTTTTTTTATAAATCCGTCTAATTTTTTTTAAACAAGTGTAAATTGCGGCTTGGAAAAAAGCATTTTTGTGGGTTTTACTTAAAAAAATTTAATGACAAATTTTGATTTCGAGACAGGCTTAAAAATATCTTTGAAAATGAGTATTATGAAAAAAACCGAATTTTGCTGCCTAATGACAAAGTTTTTAATAAATCCGTCTGATTTTTTGATAACAAGTGTAAATTGCGGCTAGGAATGAAGCACTTTTGTTGCTTTTACTAAAAAAATTTAATGACAAATTTGGATTTAGAGACAGGCTTGAAAATATCGTTGAAAATGAGTATTATACAAAAAACCGAATTTTGCTGCCTAAAGACAAAGTTTTTAATAAACCAGTCTTATTATTTCGAAAACAAGTGTAAATTGCGGCTAGGAATGAAGCACTTGTGTTGCTTTTACTTAAAAAAATTTAATGACAAATTTTGATTTAGAGACAGGCTTGAAAATATCTTTGAAAATGAGTATTATACAAAAAACCGAATTTTGCTGCCTAAAGACAAAGTTTTTAATAAACCAGTCTAACTTTTGCAAAAAAGTGTAAATTGCGGCTAGGAATAAAGCACTTTTGGTGCTTTTACTAAAAAAATTTAATGACAAATTTTGATTTAGAGACAGGCTTGAAATATCTTTGAAAATTAGTATTATACAAAAAACCGAATTTTGCTGCCTAAAGACAAAGTTTTTAATAAATCCGTCTGATTTTTTTAAAACAAGTGTAAATTGCGGCTTGGAATAAAGCACTTTTGTTGGTTTTACTAAAAAAATTTAATGACAAATTTTGATTTAGAGACGGGCTTGAAAATATCTTTGAAAATGTGTATTATACAAAAAACCTATTTTGCTCCCAACAGACAAAGTTTTTTTTATAAATCCGTCGGATTTTTTTAAACAAGTGTAAATTGCGGCTTGGAATAAAGAACTTTTGTGGGTTTTACTTAAAAAAATTTAATGACAAATTTTGATTTAGAGACAGGCTTGAAAATATCTTTGAAAATGAGTATTATGTAAAAAACAGAATTTTGCTGCCTAATGACAAAGTTTTTAATAAATCCGTCTGATTTTTTGATAACAAGTGTAAATTGCGGCTAGGAATGAAGCACTTGTGTTGCTTTTACTTAAAAAAATTTAATGACAAATTTTGATTTAGAGACAGGCTTGAAACTATCTTTGAAAATGAGTATTATACAAAAAACCGAATTTTGCTGCCTAAAGACAAAGTTTTTAATAAACCAGTCTGATTTTTTGAAAACAAGTGTAAATTGCGGCTAGGAATGAAGCACTTGTGTTGCTTTTACTTAAAAAAATTTAATGACAAATTTTTATTTAGAGACAGGCTTGAAAATATCTTTGAAAATAAGTATTATACAAAGAAACGAATTTTGCTGCCTAAAGATTAGGTCTTTAATAAACCAGTCTGACTTTTTGCAAAAAAGTGTAAATTGCGGCTTGGAATAAAGCACTTTTGTTGCTTTTACTTAAAAAAATTAATTGACAAATTTTGAATTAGAGACTGGCTTGAAATATCTTTGAAAATGAGTATTATACAAAAAACCGAATTTTGCTGCCTAAAGACAAGGTCTTTAATAAACCAGTCTAACTTTTTGCAAAAAAGTGTAAATTGCGGCTTGGAATAAAGCACTTTTGTTGCTTTTACTTAAAAAAATTAATTGACAAATTTTGAATTAGAGACAGGCTTGAAATATCTTTGAAAATGAGTATTATACAAAAAACCGAATTTTGCTGCCTAAAGACAAAGTTTTTAATAAATCCGTCTGATTTTTTTAAAACAAGTGTAAATTGCGGTTAAGAATAAAGTACTTTTGTTGGTTTTACTAAAAAAATTTAATGACAAATATTGATTTAGAGACGGGCTTGAAAATATCTTTGAAAATGAGTATTATACAAAAAACCGAATTTTGCTGCCTAAAGACAAAGTTTTTAATAAACCAGTCTAACTTTTGCAAAAAAGTGTAAATTGCGGCTAGGAATAAAGCACTTTTGTTGCTTTTACTAAAAAAATTTAATGACAAATTTTGATTTAGAGACAGGCTTGAAAATATCTTTGAAAATGAGTATTATACATAAAACCGAATTTTGCTGCCTAAAGACAAGGTCTTTAATAAACCAGTCTGACTTTTTGCAAAAAAGTGTAAATTGCGGCTTGGAATAAAGCACTTTTGTTGGTTTTACTAAAAAAATTTAATGACAAATTTTGATTTAGAGTCGGGCTTGAAAATATCTTTGAAAATGTGTATTATACAAAAAACCTATTTTGCTCCCAACAGACAAAGTTTTTTTTATAAATCCGTCGGATTTTTTTAAACAAGTGTAAATTGCGGCTTGGAATAAAGAACTTTTGTGGGTTTTACTTAAAAAAATTTAATGACAAATTTTGATTTAGAGACAGGCTTGAAAATATCTTTGAAAATGAGTATTATACAAAAAACCGAATTTTGCTGCCTAAAGACAAGGTCTTTAATAAACCAGTCTAACTTTTTGCAAAAAAGTGTAAATTGCGGCTAGGAATAAAGCACTTTTGTTGCTTTTACTTAAAAAAATTAATTGACAAATTTTGAATTAGAGACAGGCTTGAAATATCTTTGAAAATGAGTATTATACAAAAAACCGAATTTTGCTGCCTAAAGACAAGGTCTTTAATAAACCAGTCTAACTTTTTGCAAAAAAGTGTAAATTGCGGCTTGGAATAAAGCACTTTTGTTGCTTTTACTTAAAAAAATTAATTGACAAATTTTGAATTAGAGACAGGCTTGAAATATCTTTGAAAATGAGTATTATACAAAAAACCGAATTTTGCTGCCTGAAGACAAAGTTTTTAATAAATCCGTCTGATTTTTTTAAAACAAACGTAAATTGCGGCTTGGAATAAAGCACTTTTGTTGCTTTTACTAAAAAAATTTAATGACAAATTTTGATTTAGAGACAGGCTTGAAATATCTTTGAAAATTAGTATTATACAAAAAAACGAATTTTGCTGCCTAAAGACAAAATTTTTAATAAATCCGTCTGATTTTTTTAAAACAAGTGTAAATTGCGGCTTGGAATAAAGCTCTTTTGTTGGTTTTACTAAAAAAATTTAATGACAAATTTTGATTTAGAGACGGGCTTGAAAATATCTTTGAAAATGTGTATTATACAAAAAACGTATTTTGCTCCCAACAGACAAAGTTTTTTTTATAAATCCGTCGGATTTTTTTAAACAAGTGTAAATTGCGGCTTGGAAAAAAGCATTTTTGTGGGTTTTACTTAAAAAAATTTAATGACAAATTTTGATTTCGAGACAGGCTTAAAAATATCTTTGAAAATGAGTATTATGTAAAAAACAGAATTTTGCTGCCTAATGACAAAGTTTTTAATAAATCCGTCTGATTTTTTGATAACAAGTGTAAATTGCGGCTAGGAATGAAGCACTTGTGTTGCTTTTACTTAAAAAAATTTAATGACAAATTTTGATTTAGAGACAGGCTTGAAACTATCTTTGAAAATGAGTATTATACAAAAAACCGAATTTTGCTGACTAAAGACAAAGTTTTTAATAAACCAGTCTGATTTTTTGAAAACAAGTGTAAATTGCGGCTAGGAATGAAGCACTTGTGTTGCTTTTACTTAAAAAAATTTAATGACAAATTTTGATTTAGAGACAGGCTTGAAACTATCTTTGAAAATGAGTATTATACAAAAAACCGAATTTTGTTGCCTAAAGACAAGGTCTTTAATAAACCAGTCTAACTTTTTGCAAAAAAGTGTAAATTGCGGCTTGGAATAAAGCACTTTTGTTGCTTTTACTTAAAAAAATTAATTGACAAATTTTGATTTAGAGACAGGCTTGAAATATCTTTGAAAATTAGTATTATACAAAAAACCGAATTTTGCTGCCTAAAGACAAAGTTTTTAATAAATCCGTCTGATTTTTTAAAAACAAGTGTAAATTGCGGCTTGGAATAAAGCACTTTTGTTGCTTTTACTAAAAAAATTTATTGACAAATTTGGATTTAGAGACAGGCTTGAAAATATCGTTGAAAATGAGTATTATACAAAAAACCGAATTTTGCTGCCTAAAGACAAAGTTTTTAATAAACCAGTCTTATTATTTCGAAAACAAGTGTAAATTGCGGCTAGGAATGAAGCACTTGTGTTGCTTTTACTTAAAAAAATTTAATGACAAATTTTGATTTAGAGACAGGCTTGAAAATATCTTTGAAAATGAGTATTATGTAAAAAACAGAATTTTGCTGCCTAATGACAAAGTTTTTAATAAATCCGTCTGATTTTTTGATAACAAGTGTAAATTGCGGCTAGGAATGAAGCACTTGTGTTGCTTTTACTTAAAAAAATTTAATGACAAATTTTGATTTAGAGACAGGCTTGAAACTATCTTTGAAAATGAGTATTATACAAAAAACCGAATTTTGCTGCCTAAAGACAAAGTTTTTAATAAACCAGTCTGATTTTTTGAAAACAAGTGTAAATTGCGGCTAGGAATGAAGCACTTGTGTTGCTTTTACTTAAAAAAATTTAATGACAAATTTTGATTTAGAGACAGGCTTGAAAATATCTTTGAAAATAAGTATTATACAAAGAAACGAATTTTGCTGCCTAAAGATTAGGTCTTTAATAAACCAGTCTGACTTTTTGCAAAAAAGTGTAAATTGCGGCTTAGAATAAAGCACTTTTGTTAGTTTTACTAAAAAAATTTAATGACAAATTTTGATTTAGTGACGGGCTTGAAAATATCTTTGAAAATGTGTATTATACAAAAAACCTATTTTGCTCCCAACAGACAAAGTTTTTTTTATAAATCCGTCGGATTTTTTTAAACAAGTGTAAATTGCGGCTTGGAATAAAGAACTTTTGTGGGTTTTACTTAAAAAAATTTAATGACAAATTTTGATTTAGAGACAGGCTTGAAAATATCTTTGAAAATGAGTATTATGTAAAAAACAAAATTTTGCTGCCTAATGACAAAGTTCTTAATAAATCCGTCTGATTTTTTGATAACAAGTGTAAATTGCGGCTAGGAATGAAGCACTTGTGTTGCTTTTACTTAAAAAAATTTAGTGACAAATTTTATTTAGAGACAGGCTTGAAAATATCTTTGAAAATGAGTATTATACAAAAAACCGAATTTTGCTGCCTAAAGACAAAGTTTTTAATAAATCCGTCTGATTTTTTTTAAACAAGTGTAAATTGCGGCTTGAAATAAAGCACTTTTGTTGCTTTTACTTAAAAAAATTAATTGACAAATTTTGATTTAGAGACAGGCTTGAAATATCTTTAAAAATGAGTATTATACAAAAAACCGAATTTTGCTGCCTAAAGACAAAGTTTTTAATAAACGAGTCTGATTTTGTGCAAAAAAGTGTAACTTGCGGCTGGGAATAAAGCACTTTTGTTGCTTTTACTAAAAAAATTTAATGACAAATTTGGATTTAGAGACAGGCTTGAAAATATCTTTGAAAATGAGTATTATACAAAAAACCGAATTTTGCTGCCTAAAGACAAAGTTTTTAATAAACCTGTCTAATTTTTGGCAAAAAAGTGTAAATTGCGGCTAGGAATAAAGCACTCTTGTTGCTTTTACTAAAAAAATTTAATGAAAAATTTGGATTTAGAGACAGGCTTGAAAATTTCTTTGAAAATGAGTATTATACAAAAAACCGAATTTTGCTGCTTAAAGACAAGGTCTTTAATAAACCAGTCTGATTTTTTCGAAAACAAGTGTAAATTGCGGCTAGGAATAAAGCACTTTTGTTGCTTTTACTAAAAAAATTTAATGACAAATTTTGATTTAGAGACAGGCTTGAAAATATCTTTGAAAATGAGTATTATACAAAAAACCGAATTTTGCTGCCTAAAGACAAAGTTTTTAATAAACCAGTCTAACTTTTGCAAAAAAGTGTAAATTGCGGCTTGGAATAAAGCACTTTTGTTGCTTTTACTAAAAAAATTTAATGACAAATTTTGATTTAGAGACAGGCTTGAAATATCTTTGAAAATTAGTATTATACAAAAAACCGAATTTTGCTGCCTAAAGACAAAGTTTTTAATAAATCCGTCTGATTTTTTTAAAACAAGTGTAAATTGCGGCTTGGAATAAAGCACTTTTGTTGGTTTTACTAAAAAAATTTAATGACAAATTTCGATTTAGAGACGGGCTTGAAAATATCTTTGAAAATGAGTATTATACAAAAAACCGAATTTTGCTGCCTAAAGACAAAGTTTTTAATAAACCAGTCTGATTTTTTCGAAAACAAGTGTAAATTGCGGCTAGGAATAAAGCACTTTTGTTGCTTTTACTAAAAAAATTTAATGACAAATTTTGATTTAGAGACAGGCTTGAAAATATCTTTGAAAATGAGTATTATACAAAAAACCGAATTTTGCTGCCTAAAGACAAAGTTTTTAATAAACCAGTCTAACTTTTGCAAAAAAGTGTAAATTGCGGCTTGGAATAAAGCACTTTTGTTGCTTTTACTAAAAAAATTTAATGACAAATTTTGATTTAGAGACAGGCTTGAAATATCTTTGAAAATTAGTATTATACAAAAAACCGAATTTTGCTGCCTAAAGACAAAGTTTTTAATAAATCCGTCTGATTTTTTTAAAACAAGTGTAAATTGCGGCTTGGAATAAAGCACTTTTGTTGGTTTTACTAAAAAAATTTAATGACAAATTTTGATTTAGAGACAGGCCTGAAAATATCTTTGAAAATGAGTATTATACAAAAAACCGAATTTTGCTGCCTAAAGACAAAGTTTTTAATAAACGAGTCTGATTTTGTGCAAAAAAGTGTAACTTGCGGCTTGAAATAAAGCACTTTTGTTGCTTTTACTTAGAAAAATTAATTGACAAATTTTGACTTAGAGACAGGCTTGAAATATCTTTGAAAATGAGTATTATACAAAAAACCGAATTTTGCTGCCTAAAGACAAAGTTTCTAATAAACGAGTCTGATTTTGTGCAAAAAAGTGTAACTTGCGGCTTGGAATAAAGCACTTTTGTTGGTTTTACTAAAAAAATTTAATGACAAATTTTGATTTAGAGACGGGCTTGAAAATATCTTTGAAAATGAGTATTATACAAAAAACCGAATTTTGCTGCCTAAAGACAAAGTTTTTAATAAACCAGTCTAACTTTTGCAAAAAAGTGTAAATTGCGGCTAGGAATAAAGCACTTTTGTTGCTTTTACTAAAAAAATTTAATGACAAATTTTGATTTAGAGACAGGCTTGAAAATATCTTTGAATATGAGTATTATACAAAAAACCGAATTTTGCTGCCTAAAGACAAAGTTTTTAATAAACCAGTCTGATTTTTTGAAAACAAGTGTAAATTGCGGCTAGGAATAAAGCACTTGTGTTGCTTTTACTTAAAAAAATTTAATGACAAATTTTGATTTAGAGACAGGCTTGAAAATATCTTTGAAAATGAGTATTATACAAAAAACCGAATTTTGCTGCCTAAAGACAAAGTTTTTAATAAACCAGTCTTATTATTTCGAAAACAAGTGTAAATTGCGGCTAGGAATGAAGCACTTGTGTTGCTTTTACTTAAAAAAATTTAATGACAAATTTTGATTTAGAGACAGGCTTGAAAATATCTTTGAAAATGAGTATTATACAAAGAAACGAATTTTGCTGCCTAAAGACAAGGTCTTTAATAAACCAGTCTGACTTTTTGCAAAAAAGTATAAATTGCGGCTTGGAATAAAGCACTTTTGTTGCTTTTACTTAAAAAAATTAATTGACAAATTTTGAATTAGAGACAGGCTTGAAATATCTTTGAAAATGAGTATTATACAAAAAACCGAATTTTGCTGCCTAAAGACAAGGTCTTTAATAAACCATCCTGACTTTTTGCAAAAAAGTGTAAATTGCGGCTTGGAATAAAGCACTTTTGTTGCTTTTACTTAAAAAAATTAATTGACAAATTTTGAATTGTGTAAATTGCGGCTTGGAATAAAGCACTTTTGTTGGTTTTACTAAAAAAATTTAATGACAAATTTTGATTTAGAGACGGGCTTGAAAATATCTTTGAAAATGTGTATTATACAAAAAACCTATTTTGCTCTCAACAGACAAAGTTTTTTTTATAAATCCGTCGGATTTTTTTAAACAAGTGTAAATTGCGGCTTGGAATAAAGAACTTTTGTGGGGTTTACTTAAAAAAATTTAATGACAAATTTTGATTTAGAGACAGGCTTGAAAATATCTTTGAAAATGAGTATTATGTAAAAAACAGAATTTTGCTGCCTAATGACAAGGTCTTTAATAAACCAGTCTGACTTTTTGCAAAAAAGTGTAAATTGCGGCTAGGAATAAAGCACTCTTGTTGCTTTTACTAAAAAAATTTAATGAAAAATTTGGATTTAGAGACAGGCTTGAAAATATCTTTGAAAATGAGTATTATACAAAAAACCGAATTTTGCTGCCTAAAGACAAGGTCTTTAATAAACCAGTCTGACTTTTTGCAAAAAAGTGTAAATTGCGGCTTGGAATAAAGCACTTTTGTTGGTTTTACTAAAAAAATTTAATGACAAATTTTGATTTAGAGACGGGCTTGAAAATATCTTTGAAAATGAGTATTATACAAAAAACCGAATTTTGCTGCCTAAAGACAAAGTTTTTAATAAACCAGTCTGATTTTTTCGAAAACAAGTGTAAATTGCGGCTAGGAATAAAGCACTTTTGTTGGTTTTACTAAAAAAATTTAATGACAAATTTTGATTTAGAGACGGGCTTGAAAATATCTTTGAAAATGTGTATTATACAAAAAACCTATTTTGCTCCCAACAGACAAAGTTTTTTTTATAAATCCGTCGGATTTTTTTAAACAAGTGTAAATTGCGGCTTGGAATAAAGAACTTTTGTGGGTTTTACTTAAAAAAATTTAATGACAAATTTTGATTTAGACACAGGCTTGAAAATATCTTTGAAAATGAGTATTATGTAATAAACAGAATTTTGCTGCCTAATGACAAAGTTTTTAATAAATCCGTCTGATTTTTTGATAACAAGTGTAAATTGCGGCTAGGAATGAAGCACTTGTGTTGCTTTTACTTAAAAAAATTTAATGACAAATTTTGATTTAGAGACAGGCTTGAAAATATCTTTGAAAATGAGTATTATACAAAGAAACGAATTTTGCTGCCTAAAGAAAAGGTCTTTAATAAACCAGTCTGACTTTTTGCAAAAAAGTGTAAATTGCGGCTTGGAATAAAGCACTTTTGTTGCTTTTACTTAAAAAAATTAATTGACAAATTTTGAATTAGAGACAGGCTTGAAATATCTTTGAAAATGAGTATTATACAAAAAACCGAATTTCGCTGCCTAAAGACAAAGTTTTTAATAAATCCGTCTGATTTTTTTAAAACAAGTGTAAATTGCGGCTAAGAATAAAGCACTTTTGTTGGTTTTACTAAAAAAATTTAATGACAAATTTTGATTTAGAGACGGGCTTGAAAATATCTTTGAAAATGAGTATTATACAAAAACCCGAATTTTGCTGCCTAAAGACAAAGTTTTTAATAAACCAGTCTAACTTTTGCAAAAAAGTGTAAATTGTGGCTAGGAATAAAGCACTTTTGTTGCTTTTACTAAAAAAATTTAATGACAAATTTTGATTTAGAGACAGGCTTGAAAATATCTTTGAATATGAGTATTATACAAAAAACCGAATATTGCTGCCTAAAGACAAAGTTTTTAATAAACCAGTCTAACTTTTGCAAAAAAGTGTAAATTGCGGCTAGGAATAAAGCACTTTTGTTGCTTTTACTAAAAAAATTTAATGACAAATTTTGATTTAGAGACAGGCTTGAAAATATCTTTGAAAATGAGTATTATACAAAAAACCGAATTTTGCTGCCTAAAGACAAAGTTTTTAATAAACCAGTCTAACTTTTGCAAAAAAGTGTAAATTGCGGCTAGGAATGAAGCACTTGTGTTGCTTTTACTTAAAAAAATTTAATGACAAATTTTGATTTAGAGACAGGCTTGAAAATATCTTTGAAAATGAGTATTATACAAAGAAACGAATTTTGCTGCCTAAAGACAAGGTCTTTAATAAACCAGTCTGACTTTTTGCAAAAAAGTGTAAATTGCGGCTTGGAATAAAGCACTTTTGTTGCTTTTACTTAAAAAAATTAATTGACAAATTTTGAATTAGAGACAGGCTTGAAATATCTTTGAAAATGAGTATTATACAAAAAACCAAATTTTGCTGCCTAAAGACAAAGTTTTTAATAAATCCGTCTGATTTTTTTAAAACAAGTGTAAATTGCGGCTAAGAATAAAGCACTTTTAATGGTTTTACTAAAAAAATTTAATGACAAATTTTGATTTAGAGACGGGCTTGAAAATATCTTTGAAAATGAGTATTATACAAAAAACCGAATTTTGCTGCCTAAAGACAAAGTTTTTAATAAACCAGTCTAACATTTGCAAAAAAGTGTAAATTGCGGCTAGGAATAAAGCACTTTTGTTGCTTTTACTAAAAAAATTTAATGACAAATTTTGATTTAGAGACAGGCTTGAAAATATCTTTGAATATGAGTATTATACAAAAAACCGAATTTTGCTGCCTAAAGACAAAGTTTTTAATAAACCAGTCTGATTTTTTGAAAACAAGTGTAAATTGCGGCTAGGAATAAAGCACTTGTGTTGCTTTTACTTAAAAAAATTTAATGACAAATTTTGATTTAGAGACAGGCTTGAAAATATCTTTGAAAATGAGTATTATACAAAAAACCGAATTTTGCTGCCTAAAGACAAAGTTTTTAATAAACCAGTCTTATTATTTCGAAAACAAGTGTAAATTGCGGCTAGGAATGAAGCACTTGTATTGCTTTTACTTAAAAAAATTTAATGACAAATTTTGATTTAGAGACAGGCTTGAAAATATCTTTGAAAATGAGTATTATACAAAAAACCGAATTTTGCTGCCTAAAGACAAAGTTTTTAATAAACCAGTCTAACTTTTGCAAAAAAGTGTAAATTGCGGCTAGGAATAAAGCACTTTTGTTGCTTTTACTAAAAAAAATTAATGACAAATTTTGATTTAGAGACAGGCTTGAAATATCTTTGAAAATTAGTATTATACAAAAAACCGAATTTTGCTGCCTAAAGACAAGGTCTTTAATAAACCAGTCTGACTTTTTGCAAAAAAGTGTAAATTGCGGCTAGGAATAAAGCACTCTTGTTGCTTTTACTAAAAAAATTTAATGAAAAATTTGGATTTAGAGACAGGCTTGAAAATATCTTTGAAAATGAGTATTATACAAAAAACCGAATTTTGCTGCCTAAAGACAAGGTCTTTAATAAACCAGTCTGACTTTTTGCAAAAAAGTGTAAATTGCGGCTTGGAATAAAGCACTTTTGTTGCTTATACTTAAAAAAATTAATTGACAAATTTTGAATTAGAGACAGGCTTGAAATATCTTTGAAAATGAGTATTATACAAAAAACTGAATTTTGCTGCCTAAGGACAAAGTTTTTAATAAATCCGTCTGATTTTTTGAAAACAAACGTAAATTGCGGCTTGGAATAAAGCACTTTTGTTGGTTTTACTAAAAAAATTTAATGACAAATTTTGATTTAGAGACGGGCTTGAAAATATCTTTGAAAATGAGTATTATACAAAAAACCGAATTTTGCTGCCTAAAGACAAAGTTTTTAATAAACCAGTCTGATTTTTTCGAAAACAAGTGTAAATTGCGGCTAGGAATAAAGCACTTTTGTTGGTTTTACTAAAAAAATTTAATGACAAATTTTGATTTAGAGACGGGCTTGAAAATATCTTTGAAAATGTGTATTATACAAAAAACCTATTTTGCTCCCAACAGACAAAGTTTTTTTTATAAATCCGTCGGATTTTTTTAAACAAGTGTAAATTGCGGCTTGGAATAAAGAACTTTTGTGGGTTTTACTTAAAAAAATTTAATGACAAATTTTGATTTAGACACAGGCTTGAAAATATCTTTGAAAATGAGTATTATGTAATAAACAGAATTTTGCTGCCTAATGACAAAGTTTTTAATAAATCCGTCTGATTTTTTGATAACAAGTGTAAATTGCGGCTAGGAATGAAGCACTTGTATTGCTTTTACTTAAAAAAATTTAATGACAAATTTTGATTTAGAGACAGGCTTGAAAATATCTTTGAAAATGAGTATTATACAAAAAACCGAATTTTGCTGCCTAAAGACAAAGTTTTTAATAAACCAGTCTAACTTTTGCAAAAAAGTGTAAATTGCGGCTAGGAATAAAGCACTTTTGTTGCTTTTACTAAAAAAATTTAATGACAAATTTTGATTTAGAGACAGGCTTGAAATATCTTTGAAAATTAGTATTATACAAAAAACCGAATTTTGCTGCCTAAAGACAAAGTTTTTAATAAATCCGTCTGATTTTTTTAAAACAAGTGTAAATTGCGGCTTGGAATAAAGCACTTTTGTTGGTTTTACTAAAAAAATTTAATGACAAATTTTGATTTAGAGACAGGCCTGAAAATATCTTTGAAAATGAGTATTATACAAAAAACCGAATTTTGCTGCCTAAAGACAAAGTTTTTAATAAACGAGTCTGATTTTGTGCAAAAAAGTGTAACTTGCGGCTTGAAATAAAGCACTTTTGTTGCTTTTACTTAGAAAAATTAATTGACAAATTTTGACTTAGAGACAGGCTTGAAATATCTTTGAAAATGAGTATTATACAAAAAACCGAATTTTGCTGCCTAAAGACAAAGTTTCTAATAAACGAGTCTGATTTTGTGCAAAAAAGTGTAACTTGCGGCTTGGAATAAAGCACTTTTGTTGGTTTTACTAAAAAAATTTAATGACAAATTTTGATTTAGAGACGGGCTTGAAAATATCTTTGAAAATGAGTATTATACAAAAAACCGAATTTTGCTGCCTAAAGACAAAGTTTTTAATAAACCAGTCTAACTTTTGCAAAAAAGTGTAAATTGCGGCTAGGAATAAAGCACTTTTGTTGCTTTTACTAAAAAAATTTAATGACAAATTTTGATTTAGAGACAGGCTTGAAAATATCTTTGAATATGAGTATTATACAAAAAACCGAATTTTGCTGCCTAAAGACAAAGTTTTTAATAAACCAGTCTGATTTTTTGAAAACAAGTGTAAATTGCGGCTAGGAATAAAGCACTTGTGTTGCTTTTACTTAAAAAAATTTAATGACAAATTTTGATTTAGAGACAGGCTTGAAAATATCTTTGAAAATGAGTATTATACAAAAAACCGAATTTTGCTGCCTAAAGACAAAGTTTTTAATAAACCAGTCTTATTATTTCGAAAACAAGTGTAAATTGCGGCTAGGAATGAAGCACTTGTGTTGCTTTTACTTAAAAAAATTTAATGACAAATTTTGATTTAGAGACAGGCTTGAAAATATCTTTGAAAATGAGTATTATACAAAAAACCGAATTTTGCTGCCTAAAGACAAAGTTTTTAATAAACCAGTCTAACTTTTGCAAAAAAGTGTAAATTGCGGCTAGGAATAAAGCACTTTTGTTGCTTTTACTGAAAAAATTTAATGACAAATTTTGATTTAGAGACAGGCTTGAAATATCTTTGAAAATTAGTATTATACAAAAAACCGAATTTTGCTGCCTAAAGACAAGGTCTTTAATAAACCAGTCTGACTTTTTGCAAAAAAGTGTAAATTGCGGCTAGGAATAAAGCACTCTTGTTGCTTTTACTAAAAAAATTTAATGAAAAATTTGGATTTAGAGACAGGCTTGAAAATATCTTTGAAAATGAGTATTATACAAAAAACCGAATTTTGCTGCCTAAAGACAAGGTCTTTAATAAACCAGTCTGACTTTTTGCAAAAAAGTGTAAATTGCGGCTTGGAATAAAGCACTTTTGTTGCTTATACTTAAAAAAATTAATTGACAAATTTTGAATTAGAGACAGGCTTGAAATATCTTTGAAAATGAGTATTATACAAAAAACTGAATTTTGCTGCCTAAGGACAAAGTTTTTAATAAATCCGTCTGATTTTTTGAAAACAAACGTAAATTGCGGCTTGGAATAAAGCACTTTTGTTGGTTTTACTAAAAAAATTTAATGACAAATTTTGATTTAGAGACGGGCTTGAAAATATCTTTGAAAATGAGTATTATACAAAAAACCGAATTTTGCTGCCTAAAGACAAAGTTTTTAATAAACCAGTCTGATTTTTTCGAAAACAAGTGTAAATTGCGGCTAGGAATAAAGCACTTTTGTTGGTTTTACTAAAAAAATTTAATGACAAATTTTGATTTAGAGACGGGCTTGAAAATATCTTTGAAAATGTGTATTATACAAAAAACCTATTTTGCTCCCAACAGACAAAGTTTTTTTTATAAATCCGTCGGATTTTTTTAAACAAGTGTAAATTGCGGCTTGGAATAAAGAACTTTTGTGGGTTTTACTTAAAAAAATTTAATGACAAATTTTGATTTAGACACAGGCTTGAAAATATCTTTGAAAATGAGTATTATGTAATAAACAGAATTTTGCTGCCTAATGACAAAGTTTTTAATAAATCCGTCTGATTTTTTGATAACAAGTGTAAATTGCGGCTAGGAATGAAGCACTTGTGTTGCTTTTACTTAAAAAAATTTAATGACAAATTTTGATTTAGAGACAGGCTTGAAAATATCTTTGAAAATGAGTATTATACAAAGAAACGAATTTTGCTGCCTAAAGAAAAGGTCTTTAATAAACCAGTCTGACTTTTTGCAAAAAAGTGTAAATTGCGGCTTGGAATAAAGCACTTTTGTTGCTTTTACTTAAAAAAATTAATTGACAAATTTTGAATTAGAGACAGGCTTGAAATATCTTTGAAAATGAGTATTATACAAAAAACCGAATTTCGCTGCCTAAAGACAAAGTTTTTAATAAATCCGTCTGATTTTTTTAAAACAAGTGTAAATTGCGGCTAAGAATAAAGCACTTTTGTTGGTTTTACTAAAAAAATTTAATGACAAATTTTGATTTAGAGACGGGCTTGAAAATATCTTTGAAAATGAGTATTATACAAAAAACCGAATTTTGCTGCCTAAAGACAAAGTTTTTAATAAACCAGTCTAACTTTTGCAAAAAAGTGTAAATTGTGGCTAGGAATAAAGCACTTTTGTTGCTTTTACTAAAAAAATTTAATGACAAATTTTGATTTAGAGACAGGCTTGAAAATATCTTTGAATATGAGTATTATACAAAAAACCGAATATTGCTGCCTAAAGACAAAGTTTTTAATAAACCAGTCTAACTTTTGCAAAAAAGTGTAAATTGCGGCTAGGAATAAAGCACTTTTGTTGCTTTTACTAAAAAAATTTAATGACAAATTTTGATTTAGAGACAGGCTTGAAAATATCTTTGAAAATGAGTATTATACAAAAAACCGAATTTTGCTGCCTAAAGACAAAGTTTTTAATAAACCAGTCTAACTTTTGCAAAAAAGTGTAAATTGCGGCTAGGAATGAAGCACTTGTGTTGCTTTTACTTAAAAAAATTTAATGACAAATTTTGATTTAGAGACAGGCTTGAAAATATCTTTGAAAATGAGTATTATACAAAGAAACGAATTTTGCTGCCTAAAGACAAGGTCTTTAATAAACCAGTCTGACTTTTTGCAACAAAGTGTAAATTGCGGCTTGGAATAAAGCACTTTTGTTGCTTTTACTTAAAAAAATTAATTGACAAATTTTGAATTAGAGACAGGCTTGAAATATCTTTGAAAATGAGTATTATACAAAAAACCAAATTTTGCTGCCTAAAGACAAAGTTTTTAATAAATCCGTCTGATTTTTTTAAAACAAGTGTAAATTGCGGCTAAGAATAAAGCACTTTTAATGGTTTTACTAAAAAAATTTAATGACAAATTTTGATTTAGAGACGGGCTTGAAAATATCTTTGAAAATGAGTATTATACAAAAAACCGAATTTTGCTGCCTAAAGACAAAGTTTTTAATAAACCAGTCTAACATTTGCAAAAAAGTGTAAATTGCGGCTAGGAATAAAGCACTTTTGTTGCTTTTACTAAAAAAATTTAATGACAAATTTTGATTTAGAGACAGGCTTGAAAATATCTTTGAATATGAGTATTATACAAAAAACCGAATTTTGCTGCCTAAAGACAAAGTTTTTAATAAACCAGTCTGATTTTTTGAAAACAAGTGTAAATTGCGGCTAGGAATAAAGCACTTGTGTTGCTTTTACTTAAAAAAATTTAATGACAAATTTTGATTTGGAGACAGGCTTGAAAATATCTTTGAAAATGAGTATTATACAAAAAACCGAATTTTGCTGCCTAAAGACAAAGTTTTTAATAAACCAGTCTTATTATTTCGAAAACAAGTGTAAATTGCGGCTAGGAATAAAGCACTTTTGTTGCTTTTACTAAAAAAATTTAATGACAAATTTTGATTTAGAGGCAGGCTTGAAATATCTTTGAAAATTAGTATTATACAAAAAACCGAATTTTGCTGCCTAAAGACAAGGTCTTTAATAAACCAGTCTGACTTTTTGCAAAAAAGTGTAAATTGCGGCTAGGAATAAAGCACTCTTGTTGCTTTTACTAAAAAAATTTAATGAAAAATTTGGATTTAGAGACAGGCTTGAAAATATCTTTGAAAATGAGTATTATACAAAGAAACGAATTTTGCTGCATAAAGAAAAGGTCTTTAATAAACCAGTCTGACTTTTTGCAAAAAAGTGTAAATTGCGGCTTGGAATAAAGCACTTTTGTTGCTTTTACTTAAAAAAAATTAATTGACAAATTTTGAATTAGAGACAGGCTTGAAATATCTTTGAAAATTAGTATTATACAAAAAACCGAATTTTGCTGCCTAAAGACAAGGTCTTTAATAAACCAGTCTGACTTTTTGCAAAAAAGTGTAAATTGCGGCTAGGAATAAAGCACTCTTGTTGCTTTTACTAAAAAAATTTAATGAAAAATTTGGATTTAGAGACAGGCTTGAAAATATCTTTGAAAATTAGTATTATACAAAAAACCGAATTTTGCTGCCTAAAGACAAAGTTTTTAATAAACCAGTCTAACTTTTGCAAAAAAGTGTAAATTGCGGCTAGGAATAAAGCACTTTTGTTGCTTTTACTAAAAAAATTTAATGACAAATTTTGATTTAGAGACAGGCTTGAAATATCTTTGAAAATTAGTATTATACAAAAAACCGAATTTTGCTGCCTAAAGACAAGGTCTTTAATAAACCAGTCTGACTTTTTGCAAAAAAGTGTAAATTGCGGCTAGGAATAAAGCACTCTTGTTGCTTTTACTAAAAAAATTTAATGAAAAATTTGGATTTAGAGACAGGCTTGAAAATATCTTTGAAAATGAGTATTATACAAAAAACCGAATTTTGCTGCCTAAAGACAAGGTCTTTAATAAACCAGTCTGACTTTTTGCAAAAAAGTGTAAATTGCGGCTTGGAATAAAGCACTTTTGTTGCTTTTACTTAAAAAAATTAATTGACAAATTTTGAATTAGAGATAGGCTTGAAATATCTTTGAAAATGAGTATTATACAAAAAACTGAATTTTGCTGCCTAAAGACAAAGTTTTTAATAAATCCGTCTGATTTTTTGAAAACAAACGTAAATTGCGGCTTGGAATAAAGCACTTTTGTTGGTTTTACTAAAAAAATTTAATGACAAATTTTGATTTAGAGACGGGCTTGAAAATATCTTTGAAAATGAGTATTATACAAAAAACCGAATTTTGCTGCCTAAAGACAAAGTTTTAAATAAACCAGTCTGATTTTTTCGAAAACAAGTTTAAATTGCGGCTAGGAATAAAGCACTTTTGTTGCTTTTACTAAAAAAATTTAATGACAAATTTTGATTTAGAGACAGGCTTGAAAATATCTTTGAAAATGAGTATTATACAAAAAACCGAATTTTGCTGCCTAAAGACAAAGTTTTTAATAAATCCGTCTGATTTTTTTAAAACAAGTATAAATTGCGGCTTGGAATAAAGCACTTTTGTTGGTTTTACTAAAAAAATTTAATGACAAATTTTGATTTAGAGACGGGCTTGAAAATATCTTTGAAAATGTGTATTATACAAAAAACCTATTTTGCTCCCAACAGACAAAGTTTTTTTTATAAATCCGTCGGATTTTTTTAAACAAGTGTAAATTGCGGCTTGGAATAAAGAACTTTTGTGGGTTTTACTTAAAAAAATTTAATGACAAATTTTGATTTAGACACAGGCTTGAAAATATCTTTGAAAATGAGTATTATGTAATAAACAGAATTTTGCTGCCTAATGACAAAGTTTTTAATAAATCCGTCTGATTTTTTGATAACAAGTGTAAATTGCGGCTAGGAATGAAGCACTTGTGTTGCTTTTACTTAAAAAAATTTAATGACAAATTTTGATTTAGAGACAGGCTTGAAAATATCTTTGAAAATGAGTATTATACAAAGAAACGAATTTTGCTGCCTAAAGAAAAGGTCTTTAATAAACCAGTCTGACTTTTTGCAAAAAAGTGTAAATTGCGGCTTGGAATAAAGCACTTTTGTTGCTTTTACTTAAAAAAAATTAATTGACAAATTTTGAATTAGAGACAGGCTTGAAATATCTTTGAAAATGAGTATTATACAAAAAACCGAATTTTGCTGCCTAAAGACAAAGTTTTTAATAAATCCGTCTGATTTTTTTAAAACAAGTGTAAATTGCGGCTAAGAATAAAGCACTTTTGTTGGTTTTACTAAAAAAATTTAATGACAAATTTTGATTTAGAGACGGGCTTGAAAATATCTTTGAAAATGAGTATTATACAAAAAACCGAATTTTGCTGCCTAAAGACAAAGTTTTTAATAAACCAGTCTAACTTTTGCAAAAAAGTGTAAATTGTGGCTAGGAATAAAGCACTTTTGTTGCTTTTACTAAAAAAATTTAATGACAAATTTTGATTTAGAGACAGGCTTGAAAATATCTTTGAATATGAGTATTATACAAAAAACCGAATATTGCTGCCTAAAGACAAAGTTTTTAATAAACCAGTCTAACTTTTGCAAAAAAGTGTTAATTGCGGCTAGGAATAAAGCACTTTTGTTGCTTTTACTAAAAAAATTTAATGACAAATTTTGATTTAGAGACAGGCTTGAAAATATCTATGAAAATGAGTATTATACAAAAAACCGAATTTTGCTGCCTAAAGACAAAGTTTTTAATAAAACAGTCTAACTTTTGCAAAAAAGTGTAAATTGCGGCTAGGAATGAAGCACTTGTGTTGCTTTTACTTAAAAAAATTTAATGACAAATTTTGATTTAGAGACAGGCTTGAAAGTATCTTTGAAAATGAGTATTATACTAAAAACCGAATTTTGCTGCCTAAAGACAAAGTTTTTAATAAACCAGTCTAATTTTTGGCAAAAAAGTTTAAATTGCGGCTAGGAATAAAGTACTTTTGTTGCTTTTACTAAAAAAATTTAATGAAAAATTTTGATTTAGAGACAGGCTTGAAAATATCTTTGAAAATGAGTATTATTCAAAAAACCGAATTTTGCTGCCTAAAGACAAGGTCTTTAATAAACCAGTCTGACTTTTTGCAAAAAAGTGTAAATTGCGGCTAGGAATAAAGCACTCTTGTTGCTTTTACTAAAAAAATTTAATGAAAAATTTGGATTTAGAGACAGGCTTGAAAATATCTTTGAAAATGAGTATTAAACAAAAAACCGAATTTTGCTGCCTAAAGACAAGGTCTTTAATAAACCAGTCTGACTTTTTGCAAAAAAGTGTAAATTGCGGCTTGGAATAAAGCACTTTTGTTGCTTTTACTTAAAAAAATTAATTGACAAATTTTGATTTAGAGACAGGCTTGAAATATCTTTGAAAATGAGTATTATACAAAAAACCGAATTTTGCTGCCTAAAGACAAAGTTTTTAATAAACGAGTCTGATTTTGTGCAAAGAAGTGTAACTTGCGGCTGGGAATAAAGCACTTTTGTTGCTTTTACTAAAAAAATTTAATGACAAATTTTGATTTAGAGACAGGCTTGAAATATCTTTGAAAGTTAGTATTATACAAAAAAACGAATTTTGCTGCCTAAAGACAAAGTTTTTAATAAATCCGTCTGATTTTTTTAAAACAAGTGTAAATTGCGGCTTGAAATAAAGCTCTTTTGTTGGTTTTACTAAAAAAATTTAATGAAAAATTTTGATTTAGAGACGGGCTTGAAAATATCTTTGAAAATGTGTATTATACAAAAAACGTATTTTGCTGCCTAAAGACAAAGTTTTTAATAAATCCGTCTGATTTTTTTAAAACAAGTGTAAATTGCGGCTTGGAATAAAGCACTTTTGTTGGTTTTACTAAAAAAATTTAATGACAAATTTTGATTTAGAGACGGGCTTGAAAATATCTTTGAAAATGTGTATTATACAAAAAACCTATTTTGCTCCCAACAGACAAAGTTTTTTTTATAAATCCGTCGGATTTTTTTAAACAAGTGTAAATTGCGGCTTGGAATAAAGAACTTTTGTGGGTTTTACTTAAAAAAAATTAATGACAAATTTTGATTTAGAGACAGGCTTGAAAATATCTTTGAAAATGAGTATTATGTAAAAAACAGAATTTTGCTGCCTAATGACAAAGTTTTTAATAAATCCGTCTGATTTTTTGATAACAAGTGTAAATTGCGGCTAGGAATGAAGCACTTGTGTTGCTTTTACTTAAAAAAATTTAATGACAAATTTTGATTTAGAGACAGGCTTGAAACTATCTTTGAAAATGAGTATTATACAAAAAACCGAATTTTGCTGCCTAAAGACAAAGGTTTTAATAAACCAGTCTGATTTTTTTAAAACAAGTGTCAATTGCGGCTAGGAATGAAGCACTTGTGTTGCTTTTACTTAAAAAAATTTAATGACAAATTTTGATCTAGAGACAGGCTTGAAAATATCTTTGAAAATGAGTATTATACAAAGAAACGAATTTTGCTGCCTAAAGACAAGGTCTTTAATAAACCAGTCTGACTTTTTGCAAAAAAGTGTAAATTGCGGCTTGGAATAAAGCACTTTTGTTGCTTTTACTTAAAAAAATTAATTGACAAATTTTGAATTAGAGACAGGCTTGAAATATCTTTGAAAATGAGTATTATACAAAAAACCGAATTTTGCTGCCTAAAGACAAAGTTTTTAATAAACCAGTCTAACTTTTGCAAAAAAGTGTAAATTGTGGCTAGGAATAAAGCACTTTTGTTGCTTTTACTAAAAAAATTTAATGACAAATTTTGCTTTAGAGACAGGCTTGAAAATATCTTTGAATATGAGTATTATACAAAAAACCGAATATTGCTGCCTAAACACAAAGTTTTTAATAAACCAGTCTAACTTTTGCAAAAAAGTGTAAATTGCGGCTAGGAATAAAGCACTTTTGTTGCTTTTACTAAAAAAATTTAATGACAAATTTTGATTTAGAGACAGGCTTGAAAATATCTTTGAAAATGAGTATTATACAAAAAACCGAATTTTGCTGCCTAAAGACAAAGTTTTTAATAAACCAGTCTGATTTTTTGAAAACAAGTGTAAATTGCGGCTAGGAATGAAGCACTTGTGTTGCTTTTACTTAAAAAAATTTAATGACAAATTTTGATTTAGAGACAGGCTTGAAAATATCTTTGAAAATGAGTATTATACTAAAAACCGAATTTTGCTGCCTAAAGACAAAGTTTTTAATAAACCAGTCTAATTTTTGGCAAAAAAGTGTAAATTGCGGCTAGGAATAAAGTACTTTTGTTGCTTTTACTAAAAAAATTTAATGACAAATTTGGATTTAGAGACAGGCTTGAAAATATCTTTGAAAATGAGTATTATACAAAAAACCGTCTTTTGCTGCCTAAAGACAAAGTTTTTAATAAACCAGTCTGATTTTTTAAAAACAAGTGTAAATTGCGGCTAGGAATAAAGCACTCTTGTTGCTTTTACTAAAAAAATTTAATGAAAAATTTGGATTTAGAGACAGGCTTGAAAATATCTTTGAAAATGAGTATTATTCAAAAAACCGAATTTTGCTGCCTAAAGACAAGGTCTTTAATAAACCAGTCTGACTTTTTGCAAAAAAGTGTAAATTGCGGCTAGGAATAAAGCACTCTTGTTGCTTTTACTAAAAAAATTTAATGAAAAATTTGGATTTAGAGACAGGCTTGAAAATATCTTTGAAAATGAGTATTAAAAAAAAAACCGAATTTTGCTGCCTAAAGACAAAGTTTTTAATAAATCCGTCTGATTTTTTTAAAACAAACGTAAATTGCGGCTTGGAAAAAAGCACTTTTGTTGCTTTTACTTAAAAAAATTAATCGACAAATTTTGATTTAGAGACAGGCTTGAAATATCTTTGAAAATGAGTATTATACAAAAAACCAAATTTTGCTGCCTAAAGACAAAGTTTTTAATAAACGAGTCTGATTTTGTGCAAAGAAGTGTAACTTGCGGCTGGGAATAAAGCACTTTTGTTGCTTTTACTAAAAAAATTTAATGACAAATTTTGATTTAGAGACAGGCTTGAAATATCTTTGAAAATTAGTATTATACAAAAAAACGAATTTTGCTGCCTAAAGACAAAGTTTTTAATAAATCCGTCTGATTTTTTTAAAACAAGTGTAAATTGCGGCTTGGAATAAAGCTCTTTTGTTGGTTTTACTAAAAAAATTTAATGACAAATTTTGATTTAGAGACGGGCTTGAAAATATCTTTGAAAATGTGTATTATACAAAAAACGTATTTTGCTGCCTAAAGACAAAGTTTTTAATAAATCCGTCTGATTTTTTTAAAACAAGTGTAAATTGCGGCTTGGAAGAAAGCACTTTGGTTGGTTTTACTAAAAAAATTTAATGACAAATTTTGATTTAGAGACGGGCTTGAAAATATCTTTGAAAATGTGTATTATACAAAAAACGTATTTTGCTCCCAACAGACAAAGTTTTTTTTATAAATCCGTCTAATTTTTTTTAAACAAGTGTAAATTGCGGCTTGGAAAAAAGCATTTTTGTGGGTTTTACTTAAAAAAATTTAATGACAAATTTTGATTTAGAGACAGGCTTGAATCTATCTTTGAAAATGAGTATTATACAAAAAACCGAATTTTGCTGCCTAAAGACAAAGTTTTTAATAAACCAGTCTGATTTTTTGAAAACAAGTGTAAATTGCGGCTAGGAATGAAGCACTTGTGTTGCTTTTACTTAAAAAAATTTAATGACAAATTTTGATTTAGAGACAGGCTTGAAAATATCTTTGAAAATGAGTATTATACAAAGAAACAAATTTTGCTGCCTAAAGACAAGGTCTTTAATAAACCAGTCTGACTTTTTGCAAAAAAGTGTAAATTGCGGCTTGGAATAAAGCACTTTTGTTGGTTTTACTAAAAAAATTTAATGACAAATTTTGATTTAGAGACAGGCTTGAAAATATCTTTGAATATGAGTATTATACAAAAAACCGAATATTGCTGCCTAAACACAAAGTTTTTAATAAACCAGTCTAACTTTTGCAAAAAAGTGTAAATTGCGGCTAGGAATAAAGCACTTTTGTTGCTTTTACTAAAAAAATTTAATGACAAATTTTGATTTAGAGACAGGCTTGGAAATATCTTTGAAAATGAGTATTATACAAAAAACCGAATTTTGCTGCCTAAAGACAAAGTTTTTAATAAACCAGTCTGATTTTTTGAAAACAAGTGTAAATTGCGGCTAGGAATGAAGCACTTGTGTTGCTTTTACTTAAAAAAATTTAATGACAAATTTTGATTTAGAGACAGGCTTGAAAATATCTTTGAAAATGAGTATTATACTAAAAACCGAATTTTGCTGCCTAAAGACAAAGTTTTTAATAAACCAGTCTAATTTTTGGCAAAAAAGTGTAAATTGCGGCTAGGAATAAAGTACTTTTGTTGCTTTTACTAAAAAAATTTAATGACAAATTTTGATTTAGAGACAGGCTTGAAAATATCTTTGAAAATGAGTATTATACAAAAAACCGAATTTTGCTGCCTAAAGACAAAGTTTTTAATAAACCAGTCTAACTTTTGCAAAAAAGTGTAAATTGCGGCTAGGAATAAAGCACTTTTGTTGCTTTTACTAAAAAAATTTAATGACAAATTTTGATTTAGAGACAGGCTTGAAATATCTTTGAAAATTAGTATTATACAAAAAACCGAATTTTGCTGCCTAAAGACAAGGTCTTTAATAAACCAGTCTGACTTTTTGCAAAAAAGTGTAAATTGCGGCTAGGAATAAAGCACTCTTGTTGCTTTTACTAAAAAAATTTAATGAAAAATTTGGATTTAGAGACAGGCTTGAAAATATCTTTGAAAATGAGTATTATACAAAAAACCGAATTTTGCTGCCTAAAGACAAGGTCTTTAATAAACCAGTCTGACTTTTTGCAAAAAAGTGTAAATTGCGGCTTGGAATAAAGCACTTTTGTTGCTTTTACTTAAAAAAATTAATTGACAAATTTTGAATTAGAGACAGGCTTGAAATATCTTTGAAAATGAGTATTATACAAAAAACTGAATTTTGCTGCCTAAAGACAAAGTTTTTAATAAATCCGTCTGATTTTTTGAAAACAAACGTAAATTGCGGCTTGGAATAAAGCACTTTTGTTGGTTTTACTAAAAAAATTTAATGACAATTTTTGATTTAGAGACGGGCTTGAAAATATCTTTGAAAATGAGTATTATACAAAAAACCGAATTTTGCTGCCTAAAGACAAAGTTCTTAATAAACCAGTCTGATTTTTTCGAAAACAAGTGTAAATTGCGGCTAGGAATAAAGCACTTTTGTTGCTTTTACTAAAAAAATTTAATGACAAATTTTGATTTAGAGACAGGCTTGAAAATATCTTTGAAAATTAGTATTATACAAAAAACCGAATTTTGCTGCCTAAAGACAAAGTTTTTAATAAATCCGTCTGATTTTTTTAAAACAAGTATAAATTGCGGCTTGGAATAAAGCACTTTTGTTGGTTTTACTAAAAAAATTTAATGACAAATTTTGATTTAGAGACGGGCTTGAAAATATCTTTGAAAATGTGTATTATACAAAAAACCTATTTTGCTCCCAACAGACAAAGTTTTTTTTATAAATCCGTCGGATTTTTTTAAACAAGTGTAAATTGCGGCTTGGAATAAAGAACTTTTGTGGGTTTTACTTAAAAAAATTTAATGACAAATTTTGATTTAGACACAGGCTTGAAAATATCTTTGAAAATGAGTATTATGTAATAAACAGAATTTTGCTGCCTAATGACAAAGTTTTTAATAAATCCGTCTGATTTTTTGATAACAAGTGTAAATTGCGGCTAGGAATGAAGCACTTGTGTTGCTTTTACTTAAAAAAATTTAATGACAAATTTTGATTTAGAGACAGGCTTGAAAATATCTTTGAAAATGAGTATTATACAAAGAAACGAATTTTGCTGCATAAAGAAAAGGTCTTTAATAAACCAGTCTGACTTTTTGCAAAAAAGTGTAAATTGCGGCTTGGAATAAAGCACTTTTGTTGCTTTTACTTAAAAAAAATTAATTGACAAATTTTGAATTAGAGACAGGCTTGAAATATCTTTGAAAATTAGTATTATACAAAAAACCGAATTTTGCTGCCTAAAGACAAGGTGTTTAATAAACCAGTCTGACTTTTTGCAAAAAAGTGTAAATTGCGGCTAGGAATAAAGCACTCTTGTTGCTTTTACTAAAAAAATTTAATGAAAAATTTGGATTTAGAGACAGGCTTGAAAATATCTTTGAAAATTAGTATTATACAAAAAACCGAATTTTGCTGCCTAAAGACAAAGTTTTTAATAAACCAGTCTAACTTTTGCAAAAAAGTGTAAATTGCGGCTAGGAATAAAGCACTTTTGTTGCTTTTACTAAAAAAATTTAATGACAAATTTTGATTTAGAGACAGGCTTGAAATATCTTTGAAAATTAGTATTATACAAAAAACCGAATTTTGCTGCCTAAAGACAAGGTCTTTAATAAACCAGTCTGACTTTTTGCAAAAAAGTGTAAATTGCGGCTAGGAATAAAGCACTCTTGTTGCTTTTACTAAAAAAATTTAATGAAAAATTTGGATTTAGAGACAGGCTTGAAAATATCTTTGAAAATGAGTATTATACAAAAAACCGAATTTTGCTGCCTAAAGACAAGGTCTTTAATAAACCAGTCTGACTTTTTGCAAAAAAGTGTAAATTGCGGCTTGGAATAAAGCACTTTTGTTGCTTTTACTTAAAAAAATTAATTGACAAATTTTGAATTAGAGACAGGCTTGAAATATCTTTGAAAATGAGTATTATACAAAAAACTGAATTTTGCTGCCTAAAGACAAAGTTTTTAATAAATCCGTCTGATTTTTTGAAAACAAACGTAAATTGCGGCTTGGAATAAAGCACTTTTGTTGGTTTTACTAAAAAAATTTAATGACAAATTTTGATTTAGAGACGGGCTTGAAAATATCTTTGAAAAAGAGTATTATACAAAAAACCGAATTTTGCTGCCTAAAGACAAAGTTTTTAATAAACCAGTCTGATTTTTTCGAAAACAAGTGTAAATTGCGGCTAGGAATAAAGCACTTTTGTTGCTTTTACTAAAAAAATTTAATGACAAATTTTGATTTAGAGACAGGCTTGAAAATATCTTTGAAAATGAGTATTATACAAAAAACCGAATTTTGCTGCCTAAAGACAAAGTTTTTAATAAATCCGTCTGATTTTTTTAAAACAAGTATAAATTGCGGCTTGGAATAAAGCACTTTTGTTGGTTTTACTAAAAAAATTTAATGACAAATTTTGATTTAGAGACGGGCTTGAAAATATCTTTGAAAATGTGTATTATACAAAAAACCTATTTTGCTCCCAACAGACAAAGTTTTTTTTATAAATCCGTCGGATTTTTTTAAACAAGTGTAAATTGCGGCTTGGAATAAAGAACTTTTGTGGGTTTTACTTAAAAAAATTTAATGACAAATTTTGATTTAGACACAGGCTTGAAAATATCTTTGAAAATGAGTATTATGTAATAAACAGAATTTTGCTGCCTAATGACAAAGTTTTTAATAAATCCGTCTGATTTTTTGATAACAAGTGTAAATTGCGGCTAGGAATGAAGCACTTGTGTTGCTTTTACTTAAAAAAATTTAATGACAAATTTTGATTTAGAGACAGGCTTGAAAATATCTTTGAAAATGAGTATTATACAAAGAAACGAATTTTGCTGCCTAAAGAAAAGGTCTTTAATAAACCAGTCTGACTTTTTGCAAAAAAGTGTAAATTGCGGCTTGGAATAAAGCACTTTTGTTGCTTTTACTTAAAAAAAATTAATTGACAAATTTTGAATTAGAGACAGGCTTGAAATATCTTTGAAAATGAGTATTATACAAAAAACCGAATTTTGCTGCCTAAAGACAAAGTTTTTAATAAATCCGTCTGATTTTTTTAAAACAAGTGTAAATTGCGGCTAAGAATAAAGCACTTTTGTTGGTTTTACTAAAAAAATTTAATGACAAATTTTGATTTAGAGACGGGCTTGAAAATATCTTTGAAAATGAGTATTATACAAAAAACCGAATTTTGCTGCCTAAAGACAAAGTTTTTAATAAACCAGTCTAACTTTTGCAAAAAAGTGTAAATTGTGGCTAGGAATAAAGCACTTTTGTTGCTTTTACTAAAAAAATTTAATGACAAATTTTGATTTAGAGACAGGCTTGAAAATATCTTTGAATATGAGTATTATACATAAAACCGAATATTGCTGCCTAAAGACAAAGTTTTTAATAAACCAGTCTAACTTTTGCAAAAAAGTGTTAATTGCGGCTAGGAATAAAGCACTTTTGTTGCTTTTACTAAAAAAATTTAATGACAAATTTTGATTTAGAGACAGGCTTGAAAATATCTTTGAAAATGAGTATTATACAAAAAACCGAATTTTGCTGCCTAAAGACAAAGTTTTTAATAAACCAGTCTAACTTTTGCAAAAAAGTGTAAATTGCGGCTAGGAATGAAGCACTTGTGTTGCTTTTACTTAAAAAAATTTAATGACAAATTTTGATTTAGAGACAGGCTTGAAAGTATCTTTGAAAATGAGTATTATACTAAAAACCGAATTTTGCTGCCTAAAGACAAAGTTTTTAATAAACCAGTCTAATTTTTGGCAAAAAAGTGTAAATTGCGGCTAGGAATAAAGTACTTTTGTTGCTTTTACTAAAAAAATTTAATGAAAAATTTTGATTTAGAGACAGGCTTGAAAATATCTTTGAAAATGAGTATTATTCAAAAAACCGAATTTTGCTGCCTAAAGACAAGGTCTTTAATAAACCAGTCTGACTTTTTGCAAAAAAGTGTAAATTGCGGCTAGGAATAAAGCACTCTTGTTGCTTTTACTAAAAAAATTTAATGAAAAATTTGTATTTAGAGACAGGCTTGAAAATATCTTTGAAAATGAGTATTAAACAAAAAACCGAATTTTGCTGCCTAAAGACAAGGTCTTTAATAAACCAGTCTGACTTTTTGCACAAAAGTGTAAATTGCGGCTTGGAATAAAGCACTTTTGTTGCTTTTACTTAAAAAAATTAATTGACAAATTTTGATTTAGAGACAGGCTTGAAATATCTTTGAAAATGAGTATTATACAAAAAACCGAATTTTGCTGCCTAAAGACAAAGTTTTTAATAAACGAGTCTGATTTTGTGCAAAGAAGTGTAACTTGCAGCTGGGAATAAAGCACTTTTGTTGCTTTTACTAAAAAAATTTAGTGACAAATTTTGATTTAGAGACGGGCTTGAAAATATCTTTGAAAATGAGTATTATGTAAAAAACAGAATTTTGCTGCCTAATGACAAAGTTTTTAATAAATCCGTCTGATTTTTTGATAACAAGTGTAAATTGCGGCTAGGAATGAAGCACTTGTGTTGCTTTTACTTAAAAAAATTTAATGACAAATTTTGATTTAGAGACAGGCTTGAAACTATCTTTGAAAATGAGTATTATACAAAAAACCGAATTTTGCTGCCTAAAGACAAAGTTTTTAATAAACCAGTCTGATTTTTTTAAAACAAGTGTAAATTGCGGCTAGGAATGAAGCACTTGTGTTGCTTTTACTTAAAAAAATTTAATGACAAATTTTGATCTAGAGACAGGCTTGAAAATATCTTTGAAAATGAGTATTATACAAAGAAACGAATTTTGCTGCCTAAAGACAAGGTCTTTAATAAACCAGTCTGACTTTTTGCAAAAAAGTGTAAATTGCGGCTTGGAATAAAGCACTTTTGTTGCTTTTACTTAAAAAAAATTAATTGACAAATTTTGAATTAGAGACAGGCTTGAAATATCTTTGAAAATGAGTATTATACAAAAAACCGAATTTTGCTGCCTAAAGACAAAGTTTTTAATAAACCAGTCAAACTTTTGCAAAAAAGTGTAAATTGTGGCTAGGAATAAAGCACTTTTGTTGCTTTTACTAAAAAAATTTAATGACAAATTTTGATTTAGAGACAGGCTTGAAAATATCTTTGAATATGAGTATTATACAAAAAACCGAATATTGCTGCCTAAACACAAAGTTTTTAATAAACCAGTCTAACTTTTGCAAAAAAGTGTAAATTGCGGCTAGGAATAAAGCACTTTTGTTGCTTTTACTAAAAAAATTTAATGACAAATTTTGATTTAGAGACAGGCTTGAAAATATCTTTGAAAATGAGTATTATACAAAAAACCGAATTTTGCTGCCTAAAGACAAAGTTTTTAATAAACCAGTCTGATTTTTTGAAAACAAGTGTAAATTGCGGCTAGGAATGAAGCACTTGTGTTGCTTTTACTTAAAAAAATTTAATGACAAATTTTGATTTAGAGACAGGCTTGAAAATATCTTTGAAAATGAGTATTATACTAAAAACCGAATTTTGCTGCCTAAAGACAAAGTTTTTAATAAACCAGTCTAATTTTTGGCAAAAAAGTGTAAATTGCGGCTAGGAATAAAGTACTTTTGTTGCTTTTACTAAAAAAATTTAATGACAAATTTGGATTTAGAGACAGGCTTGAAAATATCTTTGAAAATGAGTATTATACAAAAAACCGAATTTTCCTGCCTAAAGACAAAGTTTTTAATAAACCAGTCTGATTTTTTAAAAACCAGTGTAAATTGCGGCTAGGAATAAAGCACTCTTGTTGCTTTTACTAAAAAAATTTAATGAAAAATTTGGATTTAGAGACAGGCTTGAAAATATCTTTGAAAATGAGTATTATTCAAAAAACCGAATTTTGCTGCCTAAAGACAAGGTCTTTAATAAACCAGTCTGACTTTTTGCAAAAAAGTGTAAATTGCGGCTAGGAATAAAGCACTCTTGTTGCTTTTACTAAAAAAATTTAATGAAAAATTTGGATTTAGAGACAGGCTTGAAAATATCTTTGAAAATGAGTATTAAACAAAAAACCGAATTTTGCTGCCTAAAGACAAAGTTTTTAATAAATTCGTCTGATTTTTTTAAAACAAACGTAAATTGCGGCTTGGAAAAAAGCACTTTTGTTGCTTTTACTTAAAAAAATTAATTGACAAATTTTGATTTAGAGACAGGTTTGAAATATCTTTGAAAATGAGTATTATACAAAAAACCGAATTTTGCTGCCTAAAGACAAAGTTTTTAATAAACCAGTCTGATTTTTTTAAAACAAGTGTAAATTGCGGCTAGGAATGAAGCACTTGTGTTGCTTTTACTTAAAAAAATTTAATGACAAATTTTGATCTAGAGACAGGCTTGAAAATATCTTTGAAAATGAGTATTATACAAAGAAACGAATTTTGCTGCCTAAAGACAAGGTCTTTAATAAACCAGTCTGACTTTTTGCAAAAAAGTGTAAATTGCGGCTTGGAATAAAGCACTTTTGTTGCTTTTACTTAAAAAAATTAATTGACAAATTTTGATTTAGAGACAGGCTTGAAATATCTTTGAAAATGAGTATTATACAAAAAACCGAATTTTGCTGCCTAAAGACAAAGTTTTTAATAAACGAGTCTGATTTTGTGCAAAGAAGTGTAACTTGCAGCTGGGAATAAAGCACTTTTGTTGCTTTTACTAAAAAAATTTAATGACAAATTTTGATTTAGAGACGGGCTTGAAAATATCTTTGAAAATGAGTATTATGTAAAAAACAGAATTTTGCTGCCTAATGACAAAGTTTTTAATAAATCCGTCTGATTTTTTGATAACAAGTGTAAATTGCGGCTAGGAATGAAGCACTTGTGTTGCTTTTACTTAAAAAAATTTAATGACAAATTTTGATTTAGAGACAGGCTTGAAACTATCTTTGAAAATGAGTATTATACAAAAAACCGAATTTTGCTGCCTAAAGACAAAGTTTTTAATAAACAAGTCTGATTTTTTTAAAACAAGTGTAAATTGCGGCTAGGAATGAAGCACTTGTGTTGCTTTTACTTAAAAAAATTTAATGACAAATTTTGATCTAGAGACAGGCTTGAAAATATCTTTGAAAATGAGTATTATACAAAGAAACGAATTTTGCTGCCTAAAGACAAGGTCTTTAATAAACCAGTCTGACTTTTTGCAAAAAAGTGTAAATTGCGGCTTGGAATAAAGCACTTTTGTTGCTTTTACTTAAAAAAATTAATTGACAAATTTTGAATTAGAGACAGGCTTGAAATATCTTTGAAAATGAGTATTATACAAAAAACCGAATTTTGCTGCCTAAAGACAAAGTTTTTAATAAACCAGTCTAACTTTTGCAAAAAAGTGTAAATTGTGGCTAGGAATAAAGCACTTTTGTTGCTTTTACTAAAAAAATTTAATGACAAATTTTGATTTTGAGACAGGCTTGAAAATATCTTTGAATATGAGTATTATACAAAAAACCGAATATTGCTGCCTAAACACAAAGTTTTTAATAAACCAGTCTAACTTTTGCAAAAAAGTGTAAATTGCGGCTAGGAATAAAGCACTTTTGTTGCTTTTACTAAAAAAATTTAATGACAAATTTTGATTTAGAGACAGGCTTGAAAATATCTTTGAAAATGAGTATTATACAAAAAACCGAATATTGCTGCCTAAAGACAAAGTTTTTAATAAACCAGTCTGATTTTTTGAAAACAAGTGTAAATTGCGGCTAGGAATGAAGCACTTGTGTTGCTTTTACTTAAAAAAATTTAATGACAAATTTTGATTTAGAGACAGGCTTGAAAATATCTTTGAAAATGAGTATTATACTAAAAACCGAATTTTGCTGCCTAAAGACAAAGTTTTTAATAAACCAGTCTAATTTTTGGCAAAAAAGTGTAAATTGCGGCTAGGAATAAAGTACTTTTGTTGCTTTTACTAAAAAAATTTAATGACAAATTTGGATTTAGAGACAGGCTTGAAAATATCTTTGAAAATGAGTATTATACAAAAAACCGAATTTTGCTGCCTAAAGACAAAGTTTTTAATAAACCAGTCTGATTTTTTAAAAACAAGTGTAAATTGCGGCTAGGAATAAAGCACTCTTGTTGCTTTTACTAAAAAAATTTAATGAAAAATTTGGATTTAGAGACAGGCTTGAAAATATCTTTGAAAATGAGTATTATTCAAAAAACCGAATTTTGCTGCCTAAAGACAAGGTCTTTAATAAACCAGTCTGACTTTTTGCAAAAAAGTGTAAATTGCGGCTAGGAATAAAGCACTCTTGTTGCTTTTACTAAAAAAATTTAATGAAAAATTTGGATTTAGAGACAGGCTTGAAAATATCTTTGAAAATGAGTATTAAACAAAAAACCAAATTTTGCTGCCTAAAGACAAAGTTTTTAATAAATCCGTCTGATTTTTTTAAAACAAACGTAAATTGCGGCTTGGAAAAAAGCACTTTTGTTGCTTTTACTTAAAAAAATTAATTGACAAATTTTGATTTAGAGACAGGCTTGAAATATCTTTGAAAATGAGTATTATACAAAAAACCGAATTTTGCTGCCTAAAGACAAAGTTTTTAATAAACGAGTCTGATTTTGTGCAAAGAAGTGTAACTTGCGGCTGGGAATAAAGCACTTTTGTTGCTTTTACTAAAAAAATTTAATGACAAATTTTGATTTAGAGACAGGCTTGAAATATCTTTGAAAATTAGTATTATACAAAAAAACGAATTTTGCTGCCTAAAGACAAAGTTTTTAATAAATTCGTCTGATTTTTTTAAAACAAACGTAAATTGCGGCTTGGAAAAAAGCACTTTTGTTGCTTTTACTTAAAAAAATTAATTGACAAATTTTGATTTAGAGACAGGTTTGAAATATCTTTGAAAATGAGTATTATACAAAAAACCGAATTTTGCTGCCTAAAGACAAAGTTTTTAATAAACCAGTCTGATTTTTTTAAAACAAGTGTAAATTGCGGCTAGGAATGAAGCACTTGTGTTGCTTTTACTTAAAAAAATTTAATGACAAATTTTGATCTAGAGACAGGCTTGAAAATATCTTTGAAAATGAGTATTATACAAAGAAACGAATTTTGCTGCCTAAAGACAAGGTCTTTAATAAACCAGTCTGACTTTTTGCAAAAAAGTGTAAATTGCGGCTTGGAATAAAGCACTTTTGTTGCTTTTACTTAAAAAAATTAATTGACAAATTTTGATTTAGAGACAGGCTTGAAATATCTTTGAAAATGAGTATTATACAAAAAACCGAATTTTGCTGCCTAAAGACAAAGTTTTTAATAAACGAGTCTGATTTTGTGCAAAGAAGTGTAACTTGCAGCTGGGAATAAAGCACTTTTGTTGCTTTTACTAAAAAAATTTAATGACAAATTTTGATTTAGAGACGGGCTTGAAAATATCTTTGAAAATGAGTATTATGTAAAAAACAGAATTTTGCTGCCTAATGACAAAGTTTTTAATAAATCCGTCTGATTTTTTGATAACAAGTGTAAATTGCGGCTAGGAATGAAGCACTTGTGTTGCTTTTACTTAAAAAAATTTAATGACAAATTTTGATTTAGAGACAGGCTTGAAACTATCTTTGAAAATGAGTATTATACAAAAAACCGAATTTTGCTGCCTAAAGACAAAGTTTTTAATAAACAAGTCTGATTTTTTTAAAACAAGTGTAAATTGCGGCTAGGAATGAAGCACTTGTGTTGCTTTTACTTAAAAAAATTTAATGACAAATTTTGATCTAGAGACAGGCTTGAAAATATCTTTGAAAATGAGTATTATACAAAGAAACGAATTTTGCTGCCTAAAGACAAGGTCTTTAATAAACCAGTCTGACTTTTTGCAAAAAAGTGTAAATTGCGGCTTGGAATAAAGCACTTTTGTTGCTTTTACTTAAAAAAATTAATTGACAAATTTTGAATTAGAGACAGGCTTGAAATATCTTTGAAAATGAGTATTATACAAAAAACCGAATTTTGCTGCCTAAAGACAAAGTTTTTAATAAACCAGTCTAACTTTTGCAAAAAAGTGTAAATTGTGGCTAGGAATAAAGCACTTTTGTTGCTTTTACTAAAAAAATTTAATGACAAATTTTGATTTTGAGACAGGCTTGAAAATATCTTTGAATATGAGTATTATACAAAAAACCGAATATTGCTGCCTAAACACAAAGTTTTTAATAAACCAGTCTAACTTTTGCAAAAAAGTGTAAATTGCGGCTAGGAATAAAGCACTTTTGTTGCTTTTACTAAAAAAATTTAATGACAAATTTTGATTTAGAGACAGGCTTGAAAATATCTTTGAAAATGAGTATTATACAAAAAACCGAATTTTGCTGCCTAAAGACAAAGTTTTTAATAAACCAGTCTGATTTTTTGAAAACAAGTGTAAATTGCGGCTAGGAATGAAGCACTTGTGTTGCTTTTACTTAAAAAAATTTAATGACAAATTTTGATTTAGAGACAGGCTTGAAAATATCTTTGAAAATGAGTATTATACTAAAAACCGAATTTTGCTGCCTAAAGACAAAGTTTTTAATAAACCAGTCTAATTTTTGGCAAAAAAGTGTAAATTGCGGCTAGGAATAAAGTACTTTTGTTGCTTTTACTAAAAAAATTTAATGACAAATTTGGATTTAGAGACAGGCTTGAAAATATCTTTGAAAATGAGTATTATACAAAAAACCGAATTTTGCTGCCTAAAGACAAAGTTTTTAATAAACCAGTCTGATTTTTTAAAAACAAGTGTAAATTGCGGCTAGGAATAAAGCACTCTTGTTGCTTTTACTAAAAAAATTTAATGAAAAATTTGGATTTAGAGACAGGCTTGAAAATATCTTTGAAAATGAGTATTATTCAAAAAACCGAATTTTGCTGCCTAAAGACAAGGTCTTTAATAAACCAGTCTGACTTTTTGCAAAAAAGTGTAAATTGCGGCTAGGAATAAAGCACTCTTGTTGCTTTTACTAAAAAAATTTAATGAAAAATTTGGATTTAGAGACAGGCTTGAAAATATCTTTGAAAATGAGTATTAAACAAAAAACCAAATTTTGCTGCCTAAAGACAAAGTTTTTAATAAATCCGTCTGATTTTTTTAAAACAAACGTAAATTGCGGCTTGGAAAAAAGCACTTTTGTTGCTTTTACTTAAAAAAATTAATTGACAAATTTTGATTTAGAGACAGGCTTGAAATATCTTTGAAAATGAGTATTATACAAAAAACCGAATTTTGCTGCCTAAAGACAAAGTTTTTAATAAACGAGTCTGATTTTGTGCAAAGAAGTGTAACTTGCGGCTGGGAATAAAGCACTTTTGTTGCTTTTACTAAAAAAATTTAATGACAAATTTTGATTTAGAGACAGGCTTGAAATATCTTTGAAAATTAGTATTATACAAAAAAACGAATTTTGCTGCCTAAAGACAAAGTTTTTAATAAATCCGTCTGATTTTTTTAAAACAAGTGTAAATTGCGGCTTGGAATAAAGCTCTTTTGTTGGTTTTACTAAAAAAATTTAATGACAAATTTTGATTTAGAGACGGGCTTGAAAATATCTTTGAAAATGTGTATTATACAAAAAACGTATTTTGCTCCCAACAGACAAAGTTTTTTTTATAAATCCGTCTAATTTTTTTTAAACAAGTGTAAATTGCGGCTTGGAAAAAAGCATTTTTGTGGGTTTTACTTAAAAAAATTTAATGACAAATTTTGATTTAGAGACAGGCTTGAATCTAGCTTTGAAAATGAGTATTATACAAAAAACCGAATTTTGCTGCCTAAAGACAAAGTTTTTAATAAACCAGTCTGATTTTTTGAAAACAAGTGTAAATTGCGGCTAGGAATGAAGCACTTGTGTTGCTTTTACTTAAAAAAATTTAATGACAAATTTTGATTTAGAGACAGGCTTGAAAATATCTTTGAAAATGAGTATTATACAAAGAAACAAATTTTGCTGCCTAAAGACAAGGTCTTTAATAAACCAGTCTGACTTTTTGCAAAAAAGTGTAAATTGCGGCTTGGAATAAAGCACTTTTGTTGGTTTTACTAAAAAAATTTAATGACAAATTTTGATTTAGAGACGGGCTTGAAAATATCTTTGAAAATGTGTATTATACAAAAAACCTATTTTGCTCCCAACAGACAAAGTTTTTTTTATAAATCCGTCGGATTTTTTTAAACAAGTGTAAATTGCGGCTTGGAATAAAGAACTTTTGTGGGTTTTACTTAAAAAAATTTAATGACAAATTTTGATTTGGAGACGGGCTTGAAAATATCTTTGAAAATGTGTATTATACAAAAAACGTATTTTGCTCCCAACAGACAAAGTTTTTTTTATAAATCCGTCTAATTTTTTTTTAAACAAGTGTAAATTGCGGCTTGGAAAAAAGCATTTTTGTGGGTTTTACTTAAAAAAATTTAATGACAAATTTTGATTTAGAGACAGGCTTGAAACTATCTTTGAAAATGAGTATTATACAAAAAACCGAATTTTGCTGCCTAAAGACAAAGTTTTTAATAAACCAGTCTGATTTTTTGATAACAAGTGTACATTGCGGCTAGGAATGAAGCACTTGTGTTGCTTTTACTTAAAAAAATTTAATGACAAATTTTGATTTAGAGACAGGCTTGAAACTATCTTTAAAAATGAGTATTATACAAAAAACCGAATTTTGCTGCCTAAAGACAAAGTTTTTAATAAACCAGTCTGATTTTTTGAAAACAAGTGTAAATTGCGGCTAGGAATGAAGCACTTGTGTTGCTTTTACTTAAAAAAATTTAATGACAAATTTTGATTTAGAGACAGGCTTGAAAATATCTTTGAAAATGAGTATTATACAAAAAACTGAATTTTGCTGCCTAAAGACAAGGTCTTTAATAAACCAGTCTGACTTTTTGCAAAAAAGTATAAATTGCGGCTTGGAATAAAGTACTTTTGTTGCTTTTACTAAAAAAATTTAATGAAAAATTTTGATTTAGAGACAGGCTTGAAAATATCTTTGAAAATGAGTATTATTCAAAAAACCGAATTTTGCTGCCTAAAGACAAGGTCTTTAATAAACCAGTCTGACTTTTTGCAAAAAAGTGTAAATTGCGGCTAGGAATAAAGCACTCTTGTTGCTTTTACTAAAAAAATTTGATGAAAAATTTGGATTTAGAGACAGGCTTGAAAATATCTTTGAAAATGAGTATTAAACAAAAAACCGAATTTTGCTGCCTAAAGACAAGGTCTTTAATAAACCAGTCTGACTTTTTGCAAAAAAGTGTAAATTGCGGCTTGGAATAAAGCACTTTTGTTGCTTTTACTTAAAAAAATTAATTGACAAATTTTGATTTAGAGACAGGCTTGAAATATCTTTGAAAATGAGTATTATACAAAAAACCGAATTTTGCTGCCTAAAGACAAAGTTTTTAATAAACGAGTCTGATTTTGTGCAAAGAAGTGTAACTTGCGGCTGGGAATAAAGCACTTTTGTTGCTTTTACTAAAAAAATTTAATGACAAATTTTGATTTAGAGACGGGCTTGAAAATATCTTTGAAAATGAGTATTATGTAAAAAACAGAATTTTGCTGCCTAATGACAAAGTTTTTAATAAATCCGTCTGATTTTTTGATAACAAGTGTAAATTGCGGCTAGGAATGAAGCACTTGTGTTGCTTTTACTTAAAAAAATTTAATGACAAATTTTGATTTAGAGACAGGCTTGAAACTATCTTTGAAAATGAGTATTATACAAAAAACCGAATTTTGCTGCCTAAAGACAAAGTTTTTAATAAACCAGTCTGATTTTTTTAAAACAAGTGTAAATTGCGGCTAGGAATGAAGCACTTGTGTTGCTTTTACTTAAAAAAATTTAATGACAAATTTTGATCTAGAGACAGGCTTGAAAATATCTTTGAAAATGAGTATTATACAAAGAAACGAATTTTGCTGCCTAAAGACAAGGTCTTTAATAAACCAGTCTGACTTTTTGCAAAAAAGTGTAAATTGCGGCTTGGAATAAAGCACTTTTGTTGCTTTTACTTAAAAAAATTAATTGACAAATTTTGAATTAGAGACAGGCTTGAAATATCTTTGAAAATGAGTATTATACAAAAAACCGAATTTTGCTGCCTAAAGACAAAGTTTTTAATAAACCAGTCTAACTTTTGCAAAAAAGTGTAAATTGTGGCTAGGAATAAAGCACTTTTGTTGCTTTTACTAAAAAAATTTAATGACAAATTTTGATTTAGAGACAGGCTTGAAAATATCTTTGAATATGAGTATTATACAAAAAACCGAATATTGCTGCCTAAACACAAAGTTTTTAATAAACCAGTCTAACTTTTGCAAAAAAGTGTAAATTGCGGCTAGGAATAAAGCACTTTTGTTGCTTTTACTAAAAAAATTTAATGACAAATTTTGATTTAGAGACAGGCTTGAAAATATCTTTGAAAATGAGTATTATACAAAAAACCGAATTTTGCTGCCTAAAGACAAAGTTTTTAATAAACCAGTCTGATTTTTTGAAAACAAGTGTAAATTGCGGCTAGGAATGAAGCACTTGTGTTGCTTTTACTTAAAAAAATTTAATGACAAATTTTGATTTAGAGACAGGCTTGAAAATATCTTTGAAAATGAGTATTATACTAAAAACCGAATTTTGCTGCCTAAAGACAAAGTTTTTAATAAACCAGTCTAATTTTTGGCAAAAAAGTGTAAATTGCGGCTAGGAATAAAGTACTTTTGTTGCTTTTACTAAAAAAATTTAATGACAAATTTGGATTTAGAGACAGGCTTGAAAATATCTTTGAAAATGAGTATTATACAAAAAACCGAATTTTGCTGCCTAAAGACAAAGTTTTTAATAAACCAGTCTGATTTTTTAAAAACAAGTGTAAATTGCGGCTAGGAATAAAGCACTCTTGTTGCTTTTACTAAAAAAATTTAATGAAAAATTTGGATTTAGAGACAGGCTTGAAAATATCTTTGAAAATGAGTATTATTCAAAAAAAAGAATTTTGCTGCCTAAAGACAAGGTCTTTAATAAACCAGTCTGACTTTTTGCAAAAAAGTGTAAATTGCGGCTAGGAATAAAGCACTCTTGTTGCTTTTACTAAAAAAATTTAATGAAAAATTTGGATTTAGAGACAGGCTTGAAAATATCTTTGAAAATGAGTATTAAACAAAAAACCGAATTTTGCTGCCTAAAGACAAAGTTTTTAATAAATTCGTCTGATTTTTTTAAAACAAACGTAAATTGCGGCTTGGAAAAAAGCACTTTTGTTGCTTTTACTTAAAAAAATTAATTGACAAATTTTGATTTAGAGACAGGTTTGAAATATCTTTGAAAATGAGTATTATACAAAAAACCGAATTTTGCTGCCTAAAGACAAAGTTTTTAATAAACGAGTCTGATTTTGTGCAAAGAAGTGTAACTTGCGGCTGGGAATAAAGCACTTTTGTTGCTTTTACTAAAAAAATTTAATGACAAATTTTGATTTAGAGACAGGCTTGAAATATCTTTGAAAATTAGTATTATACAAAAAAACGAATTTTGCTGCCTAAAGACAAAGTTTTTAATAAATCCGTCTGATTTTTTTAAAACAAGTGTAAATTGCGGCTTGGAAGAAAGCACTTTGGTTGGTTTTACTAAAAAAATTTAATGACAAATTTTGATTTAGAGACGGGCTTGAAAATATCTTTGAAAATGTGTATTATACAAAAAACGTATTATGCTCCCAACAGACAAAGTTTTTTTTATAAATCCGTCTAATTTTTTTTAAACAAGTGTAAATTGCGGCTTGGAAAAAAGCATTTTTGTGGGTTTTACTTAAAAAAATTTAATGACAAATTTTGATTTAGAGACAGGCTTGAATCTATCTTTGAAAATGAGTATTATACAAAAAACCGAATTTTGCTGCCTAAAGACAAAGTTTTTAATAAACCAGTCTGATTTTTTGAAAACAAGTGTAAATTGCGGCTAGGAATGAAGCACTTGTGTTGCTTTTACTTAAAAAAATTTAATGACAAATTTTGATTTAGAGACAGGCTTGAAAATATCTTTGAAAATGAGTATTATACAAAGAAACAAATTTTGCTGCCTAAAGACAAGGTCTTTAATAAACCAGTCTGACTTTTTGCAAAAAAGTGTAAATTGCGGCTTAAAATAAAGCACTTTTGTTGGTTTTACTAAAAAAATTTAATGACAAATTTTGATTTAGAGACAGGCTTGAAAATATCTTTGAATATGAGTATTATACAAAAAACCGAATATTGCTGCCTAAACACAAAGTTTTTAATAAACCAGTCTAAATTTTGCAAAAAAGTGTAAATTGCGGCTAGGAATAAAGCACTTTTGTTGCTTTTACTAAAAAAATTTAATGACAAATTTTGATTTAGAGACAGGCTTGGAAATATCTTTGAAAATGAGTATTATACAAAAAACCGAATTTTGCTGCCTAAAGACAAAGTTTTTAATAAACCAGTCTGATTTTTTGAAAACAAGTGTAAATTGCGGCTAGGAATGAAGCACTTGTGTTGCTTTTACTTAAAAAAATTTAATGACAAATTTTGATTTAGAGACAGGCTTGAAAATATCTTTGAAAATGAGTATTATACTAAAAACCGAATTTTGCTGCCTAAAGACAAAGTTTTTAATAAACCAGTCTAATTTTTGGCAAAAAAGTGTAAAGTGCGGCTAGGAATAAAGTACTTTTGTTGCTTTTACTAAAAAAATTTAATGACAAATTTGGATTTAGAGACAGGCTTGAAAATATCTTTGAAAATGAGTATTATACAAAAAACCGAATTTTGCTGCCTAAAGACAAAGTTTTTAATAAACCAGTCTGATTTTTTAAAAACAAGTGTAAATTGCGGCTAGGAATAAAGCACTCTTGTTGCTTTTACTAAAAAAATTTAATGAAAAATTTGGATTTAGAGACAGGCTTGAAAATATCTTTGAAAATGAGTATTATTCAAAAAACCGAATTTTGCTGCCTAAAGACAAGGTCTTTAATAAACCAGTCTGACTTTTTGCAAAAAAGTGTAAATTGCGGCTAGGAATAAAGCACTCTTGTTGCTTTTACTAAAAAAATTTAATGAAAAATTTGGATTTAGAGACAGGCTTGAAAATATCTTTGAAAATGAGTATTAAACAAAAAACCAAATTTTGCTGCCTAAAGACAAAGTTTTTAATAAATCCGTCTGATTTTTTTAAAACAAACGTAAATTGCGGCTTGGAAAAAAGCACTTTTGTTGCTTTTACTTAAAAAAATTAATTGACAAATTTTGATTTAGAGACAGGCTTGAAATATCTTTGAAAATGAGTATTATACAAAAAACCGAATTTTGCTGCCTAAAGACAAAGTTTTTAATAAACGAGTCTGATTTTGTGCAAAGAAGTGTAACTTGCGGCTGGGAATAAAGCACTTTTGTTGCTTTTACTAAAAAAATTTAATGACAAATTTTGATTTAGAGACAGGCTTGAAATATCTTTGAAAATTAGTATTATACAAAAAAACGAATTTTGCTGCCTAAAGACAAAGTTTTTAATAAATCCGTCTGATTTTTTTAAAACAAGTGTAAATTGCGGCTTGGAATAAAGCTCTTTTGTTGGTTTTACTAAAAAAATTTAATGACAAATTTTGATTTAGAGACGGGCTTGAAAATATCTTTGAAAATGTGTATTATACAAAAAACGTATTTTGCTCCCAACAGACAAAGTTTTTTTTATAAATCCGTCTAATTTTTTTTAAACAAGTGTAAATTGCGGCTTGGAAAAAAGCATTTTTGTGGGTTTTACTTAAAAAAATTTAATGACAAATTTTGATTTAGAGACAGGCTTGAATCTATCTTTGAAAATGAGTATTATACAAAAAACCGAATTTTGCTGCCTAAAGACAAAGTTTTTAATAAACCAGTCTGATTTTTTGAAAACAAGTGTAAATTGCGGCTAGGAATGAAGCACTTGTGTTGCTTTTACTTAAAAAAATTTAATGACCAATTTTGATTTAGAGACAGGCTTGAAAATATCTTTGAAAATGAGTATTATACAAAGAAACAAATTTTGCTGCCTAAAGACAAGGTCTTTAATAAACCAGTCTGACTTTTTGCAAAAAAGTGTAAATTGCGGCTTGGAATAAAGCACTTTTGTTGGTTTTACTAAAAAAATTTAATGACAAATTTTGATTTAGAGACGGGCTTGAAAATATCTTTGAAAATGTGTATTATACAAAAAACCTATTTTGCTCCCAACAGACAAAGTTTTTTTTATAAATCCGTCGGATTTTTTTAAACAAGTGTAAATTGCGGCTTGGAATAAAGAACTTTTGTGGGTTTTACTTAAAAAAATTTAATGACAAATTTTGATTTGGAGACGGGCTTGAAAATATCTTTGAAAATGTGTATTATACAAAAAACGTATTTTGCTCCCAACAGACAAAGTTTTTTTTATAAATCCGTCTAATTTTTTTTAAACAAGTGTAAATTGCGGCTTGGAAAAAAGCATTTTTGTGGGTTTTACTTAAAAAAATTTAATGACAAATTTTGATTTAGAGACAGGCTTGAAACTATCTTTGAAAATGAGTATTATACAAAAAACCGAATTTTGCTGCCTAAAGACAAAGTTTTTAATAAACCAGTCTGATTTTTTGATAACAAGTGTACATTGCGGCTAGGAATGAAGCACTTGTGTTGCTTTTACTTAAAAAAATTTAATGACAAATTTTGATTTAGAGACAGGCTTGAAACTATCTTTAAAAATGAGTATTATACAAAAAACCGAATTTTGCTGCCTAAAGACAAAGTTTTTAATAAACCAGTCTGATTTTTTGAAAACAAGTGTAAATTGCGGCTAGGAATGAAGCACTTGTGTTGCTTTTACTTAAAAAAATTTAATGACAAATTTTGATTTAGAGACAGGCTTGAAAATATCTTTGAAAATGAGTATTATACAAAGAAACGAATTTTGCTGCCTAAAGACAAGGTCTTTAATAAACCAGTCTGACTTTTTGCAAAAAAGTATAAATTGCGGCTTGGAATAAAGCACTTTTGTTGCTTTTACTTAAAAAAATTAATTGACAAATTTTGAATTAGAGACAGGCTTGAAATATCTTTGAAAATGAGTATTATACAAAAAACCGAATTTCGCTGCCTAAAGACAAGGTCTTTAATAAACCATCCTGACTTTTTGCAAAAAAGTGTAAATTGCGGCTTGGAATAAAGCACTTTTGTTGCTTTTACTTAAAAAAATTAATTGACAAATTTTGAATTGTGTAAATTGCGGCTTGGAATAAAGCACTTTTGTTGGTTTTACTAAAAAAATTTAATGACAAATTTTGATTTAGAGACGGGCTTGAAAATATCTTTGAAAATGTGTATTATACAAAAAACCTATTTTGCTCTCAACAGACAAAGTTTTTTTTATAAATCCGTCGGATTTTTTTAAACAAGTGTAAATTGCGGCTTGGAATAAAGAACTTTTGTGGGGTTTACTTAAAAAAATTTAATGACAAATTTTGATTTAGAGACAGGCTTGAAAATATCTTTGAAAATGAGTATTATGTAAAAAACAGAATTTTGCTGCCTAATGACAAAGTTTTTAATAAATCCGTCTGATTTTTTGATAACAAGTGTAAATTGCGGCTAGGAATGAAGCACTTGTGTTGCTTTTACTTAAAAAAATTTAATGACAAATTTTGATCTAGAGACAGGCTTGAAAATATCTTTGAAAATGAGTATTATGTAAAAAACAGAATTTTGCTGCCTAAAGACAAAGTTTTTAATAAATCCGTCTGATTTTTTTAAAACAAGTGTAAATTGCGGCTTGGAAGAAAGCACTTTGGTTGGTTTTACTAAAAAAATTTAATGACAAATTTTGATTTAGAGACGGGCTTGAAAATATCTTTGAAAATGTGTATTATACAAAAAACGTATTTTGCTCCCAACAGACAAAGTTTTTTTTATAAATCCGTCTAATTTTTTTTAAACAAGTGTAAATTGCGGCTGGGAATAAAGCACTTTTGTTGCTTTTACTAAAAAAATTTAATGACAAATTTTGATTTAGAGACAGGCTTGAAAATATCTTTGAAAATGAGTATTATGTAAAAAACAGAATTTTGCTGCCTAATGACAAAGTTTTTAGTAAATCCGTCTGATTTTTTGATAACAAGTGTAAATTGCGGCTAGGAATGAAGCACTTGTGTTGCTTTTACTTAAAAAAATTTAATGACAAATTTTGATTTAGAGACAGGCTTGAAACTATCTTTGAAAATGAGTATTATACAAAAAACCGAATTTTGCTGCCTAAAGACAAAGTTTTAATAAACCAGTCTGATTTTTTGAAAACAAGTGTAAATTGCGGCTAGGAATGAAGCACTTGTGTTGCTTTTACTTAAAAAAATTTAATGACAAATTTTGATTTAGAGACAGGCTTGAAAATATCTTTGAAAATGAGTATTATGTAAAAAACAGAATTTTGCTGCCTAAAGACAAAGTTTTTAATAAATCCGTCTGATTTTTTTAAAACAAGTGTAAATTGCGGCTTGGAAGAAAGCACTTTGGTTGGTTTTACTAAAAAAATTTAATGACAAATTTTGATTTAGAGACGGGCTTGAAAATATCTTTGAAAATGTGTATTATACAAAAAACGTATTTTGCTCCCAACAGACAAAGTTTTTTTTATAAATCCGTCTAATTTTTTTTAAACAAGTGTAAATTGCGGCTTGGAAAAAAGCATTTTTGTGGGTTTTACTTAAAAAAATTTAATGACAAATTTTGATTTAGAGACAGGCTTGAATCTATCTTTGAAAATGAGTATTATACAAAAAACCGAATTTTGCTGCCTAAAGACAAAGTTTTTAATAAACCAGTCTGATTTTTTGAAAACAAGTGTAAATTGCGGCTAGGAATGAAGCACTTGTGTTGCTTTTACTTAAAAAAATTTAATGACAAATTTTGATTTAGAGACAGGCTTGAAAATATCTTTGAAAATGAGTATTATACAAAGAAACAAATTTTGCTGCCTAAAGACAAGGTCTTTAATAAACCAGTCTGACTTTTTGCAAAAAAGTGTAAATTGCGGCTTGGAATAAAGCACTTTTGTTGGTTTTACTAAAAAAATTTAATGACAAATTTTGATTTAGAGACGGGCTTGAAAATATCTTTGAAAATGTGTATTATACAAAAAACGTATTTTGCTCCCAACAGACAAAGTTTTTTTTATAAATCCGTCTAATTTTTTTTAAACAAGTGTAAATTGCGGCTGGGAATAAAGCACTTTTGTTGCTTTTACTAAAAAAATTTAATGACAAATTTTGATTTAGAGACAGGCTTGAAAATATCTTTGAAAATGAGTATTATGTAAAAAACAGAATTTTGCTGCCTAATGACAAAGTTTTTAGTAAATCCGTCTGATTTTTTGATAACAAGTGTAAATTGCGGCTAGGAATGAAGCACTTGTGTTGCTTTTACTTAAAAAAATTTAATGACAAATTTTGATTTAGAGACAGGCTTGAAACTATCTTTGAAAATGAGTATTATACAAAAAACCGAATTTTGCTGCCTAAAGACAAAGTTTTAATAAACCAGTCTGATTTTTTGAAAACAAGTGTAAATTGCGGCTAGGAATGAAGCACTTGTGTTGCTTTTACTTAAAAAAATTTAATGACAAATTTTGATTTAGAGACAGGCTTGAAAATATCTTTGAAAATGAGTATTATGTAAAAAACAGAATTTTGCTGCCTAAAGACAAAGTTTTTAATAAATCCGTCTGATTTTTTTAAAACAAGTGTAAATTGCGGCTTGGAAGAAAGCACTTTGGTTGGTTTTACTAAAAAAATTTAATGACAAATTTTGATTTAGAGACGGGCTTGAAAATATCTTTGAAAATGTGTATTATACAAAAAACGTATTTTGCTCCCAACAGACAAAGTTTTTTTTATAAATCCGTCTAATTTTTTTTAAACAAGTGTAAATTGCGGCTTGGAAAAAAGCATTTTTGTGGGTTTTACTTAAAAAAATTTAATGACAAATTTTGATTTAGAGACAGGCTTGAATCTATCTTTGAAAATGAGTATTATACAAAAAACCGAATTTTGCTGCCTAAAGACAAAGTTTTTAATAAACCAGTCTGATTTTTTAAAAACAAGTGTAAATTGCGGCTAGGAATGAAGCACTTGTGTTGCTTTTACTTAAAAAAATTTAATGACAAATTTTGATTTAGAGACAGGCTTGAAAATATCTTTGAAAATGAGTATTATACAAAGAAACAAATTTTGCTGCCTAAAGACAAGGTCTTTAATAAACCAGTCTGACTTTTTGAAAACAAGTGTAAATTGCGGCTAGGAATGAAGCACTTGTGTTGCTTTTACTTAAAAAAATTTAATGACAAATTTTGATTTAGAGACAGGCTTGAAAATATCTTTGAAAATGAGTATTATGTAAAAAACAGAATTTTGCTGCCTAAAGACAAAGTTTTTAATAAATCCGTCTGATTTTTTTAAAACAAGTGTAAATTGCGGCTTGGAAGAAAGCACTTTGGTTGGTTTTACTAAAAAAATTTAATGACAAATTTTGATTTAGAGACGGGCTTGAAAATATCTTTGAAAATGTGTATTATACAAAAAACGTATTTTGCTCCCAACAGACAAAGTTTTTTTTATAAATCCGTCTAATTTTTTTTAAACAAGTGTAAATTGCGGCTTGGAAAAAAGCATTTTTGTGGGTTTTACTTAAAAAAATTTAATGACAAATTTTGATTTAGAGACAGGCTTGAATCTATCTTTGAAAATGAGTATTATACAAAAAACCGAATTTTGCTGCCTAAAGACAAAGTTTTTAATAAACCAGTCTGATTTTTTGAAAACAAGTGTAAATTGCGGCTAGGAATGAAGCACTTGTGTTGCTTTTACTTAAAAAAATTTAATGACAAATTTTGATTTAGAGACAGGCTTGAAAATATCTTTGAAAATGAGTATTATACAAAGAAACAAATTTTGCTGCCTAAAGACAAGGTCTTTAATAAACCAGTCTGACTTTTTGCAAAAAAGTGTAAATTGCGGCTTGGAATAAAGCACTTTTGTTGGTTTTACTAAAAAAATTTAATGACAAATTTTGATTTAGAGACGGGCTTGAAAATATCTTTGAAAATGTGTATTATACAAAAAACGTATTTTGCTCCCAACAGACAAAGTTTTTTTTATAAATCCGTCGGATTTTTTTAAACAAGTGTAAATTGCGGCTTGGAATAAAGAACTTTTGTGGGGTTTACTTAAAAAAATTTAATGACAAATTTTGATTTAGAGACAGGCTTGAAAATATCTTTGAAAATGAGTATTATGTAAAAAACAGAATTTTGCTGCCTAATGACAAAGTTTTTAATAAATCCGTCTGATTTTTTGATAACAAGTGTAAATTGCGGCTAGGAATGAAGCACTTGTGTTGCTTTTACTTAAAAAAATTTAATGACAAATTTTGATCTAGAGACAGGCTTGAAAATATCTTTGAAAATGAGTATTATGTAAAAAACAGAATTTTGCTGCCTAAAGACAAAGTTTTTAATAAATCCGTCTGATTTTTTTAAAACAAGTGTAAATTGCGGCTTGGAAGAAAGCACTTTGGTTGGTTTTACTAAAAAAATTTAATGACAAATTTTGATTTAGAGACGGGCTTGAAAATATCTTTGAAAATGTGTATTATACAAAAAACGTATTTTGCTCCCAACAGACAAAGTTTTTTTTATAAATCCGTCTAATTTTTTTTAAACAAGTGTAAATTGCGGCTGGGAATAAAGCACTTTTGTTGCTTTTACTAAAAAAATTTAATGACAAATTTTGATTTAGAGACAGGCTTGAAAATATCTTTGAAAATGAGTATTATGTAAAAAACAGAATTTTGCTGCCTAATGACAAAGTTTTTAGTAAATCCGTCTGATTTTTTGATAACAAGTGTAAATTGCGGCTAGGAATGAAGCACTTGTGTTGCTTTTACTTAAAAAAATTTAATGACAAATTTTGATTTAGAGACAGGCTTGAAACTATCTTTGAAAATGAGTATTATACAAAAAACCGAATTTTGCTGCCTAAAGACAAAGTTTTAATAAACCAGTCTGATTTTTTGAAAACAAGTGTAAATTGCGGCTAGGAATGAAGCACTTGTGTTGCTTTTACTTAAAAAAATTTAATGACAAATTTTGATTTAGAGACAGGCTTGAAAATATCTTTGAAAATGAGTATTATGTAAAAAACAGAATTTTGCTGCCTAAAGACAAAGTTTTTAATAAATCCGTCTGATTTTTTTAAAACAAGTGTAAATTGCGGCTTGGAAGAAAGCACTTTGGTTGGTTTTACTAAAAAAATTTAATGACAAATTTTGATTTAGAGACGGGCTTGAAAATATCTTTGAAAATGTGTATTATACAAAAAACGTATTTTGCTCCCAACAGACAAAGTTTTTTTTATAAATCCGTCTAATTTTTTTTAAACAAGTGTAAATTGCGGCTTGGAAAAAAGCATTTTTGTGGGTTTTACTTAAAAAAATTTAATGACAAATTTTGATTTAGAGACAGGCTTGAATCTATCTTTGAAAATGAGTATTATACAAAAAACCGAATTTTGCTGCCTAAAGACAAAGTTTTTAATAAACCAGTCTGATTTTTTGAAAACAAGTGTAAATTGCGGCTAGGAATGAAGCACTTGTGTTGCTTTTACTTAAAAAAATTTAATGACAAATTTTGATTTAGAGACAGGCTTGAAAATATCTTTGAAAATGAGTATTATACAAAGAAACAAATTTTGCTGCCTAAAGACAAGGTCTTTAATAAACCAGTCTGACTTTTTGCAAAAAAGTGTAAATTGCGGCTTGGAATAAAGCACTTTTGTTGGTTTTACTAAAAAAATTTAATGACAAATTTTGATTTAGAGACGGGCTTGAAAATATCTTTGAAAATGTGTATTATACAAAAAACCTATTTTGCTCCCAACAGACAAAGTTTTTTTTATAAATCCGTCGGATTTTTTTAAACAAGTGTAAATTGCGGCTTGGAATAAAGAACTTTTGTGGGGTTTACTTAAAAAAATTTAATGACAAATTTTGATTTAGAGACAGGCTTGAAAATATCTTTGAAAATGAGTATTATGTAAAAAACAGAATTTTGCTGCCTAATGACAAAGTTTTTAATAAATCCGTCTGATTTTTTGAAAACAAGTGTAAATTGCGGCTAGGAATGAAGCACTTGTGTTGCTTTTACTTAAAAAAATTTAATGACAAATTTTGATTTAGAGACAGGCTTGAAAATATCTTTGAAAATGAGTATTATGTAAAAAACAGAATTTTGCTGCCTAAAGACAAAGTTTTTAATAAATCCGTCTGATTTTTTTAAAACAAGTGTAAATTGCGGCTTGGAAGAAAGCACTTTGGTTGGTTTTACTAAAAAAATTTAATGACAAATTTTGATTTAGAGACGGGCTTGAAAATATCTTTGAAAATGTGTATTATACAAAAAACGTATTTTGCTCCCAACAGACAAAGTTTTTTTTATAAATCCGTCTAATTTTTTTTAAACAAGTGTAAATTGCGGCTTGGAAAAAAGCATTTTTGTGGGTTTTACTTAAAAAAATTTAATGACAAATTTTGATTTAGAGACAGGCTTGAATCTATCTTTGAAAATGAGTATTATACAAAAAACCGAATTTTGCTGCCTAAAGACAAAGTTTTTAATAAACCAGTCTGATTTTTTGAAAACAAGTGTAAATTGCGGCTAGGAATGAAGCACTTGTGTTGCTTTTACTTAAAAAAATTTAATGACAAATTTTGATTTAGAGACAGGCTTGAAACTATCTTTAAAAATGAGTATTATACAAAAAACCGAATTTTGCTGCCTAAAGACAAAGTTTTTAATAAACCAGTCTGACTTTTTGCAAAAAAGTGTAAATTGCGGCTTGGAATAAAGCACTTTTGTTGGTTTTACTAAAAAAATTTAATGACAAATTTTGATTTAGAGACGGGCTTGAAAATATCTTTGAAAATGTGTATTATACAAAAAACCTATTTTGCTCCCAACAGACAAAGTTTTTTTTATAAATCCGTCGGATTTTTTTAAACAAGTGTAAATTGCGGCTTGGAATAAAGAACTTTTGTGGGTTTTACTTAAAAAAATTTAATGACAAATTTTGATTTGGAGACGGGCTTGAAAATATCTTTGAAAATGTGTATTATACAAAAAACGTATTTTGCTCCCAACAGACAAAGTTTTTTTTATAAATCCGTCTAATTTTTTTTAAACAAGTGTAAATTGCGGCTTGGAAAAAAGCATTTTTGTGGGTTTTACTTAAAAAAATTTAATGACAAATTTTGATTTAGAGACAGGCTTGAAACTATCTTTGAAAATGAGTATTATACAAAAAACCGAATTTTGCTGCCTAAAGACAAAGTTTTTAATAAACCAGTCTGATTTTTTGATAACAAGTGTACATTGCGGCTAGGAATGAAGCACTTGTGTTGCTTTTACTTAAAAAAAATTAATGACAAATTTTGATTTAGAGACAGGCTTGAAACTATCTTTAAAAATGAGTATTATACAAAAAACCGAATTTTGCTGCCTAAAGACAAAGTTTTTAATAAACCAGTCTGATTTTTTGAAAACAAGTGTAAATTGCGGCTAGGAATGAAGCACTTGTGTTGCTTTTACTTAAAAAAATTTAATGACAAATTTTGATTTAGAGACAGGCTTGAAAATATCTTTGAAAATGAGTATTATACAAAGAAACGAATTTTGCTGCCTAAAGACAAGGTCTTTAATAAACCAGTCTGACTTTTTGCAAAAAAGTATAAATTGCGGCTTGGAATAAAGCACTTTTGTTGCTTTTACTTAAAAAAATTAATTGACAAATTTTGAATTAGAGACAGGCTTGAAATATCTTTGAAAATGAGTATTATACAAAAAACCGAATTTTGCTGCCTAAAGACAAGGTCTTTAATAAACCATCCTGACTTTTTGCAAAAAAGTGTAAATTGCGGCTTGGAATAAAGCACTTTTGTTGCTTTTACTTAAAAAAATTAATTGACAAATTTTGAATTGTGTAAATTGCGGCTTGGAATAAAGCACTTTTGTTGGTTTTACTAAAAAAATTTAATGACAAATTTTGATTTAGAGACGGGCTTGAAAATATCTTTGAAAATGTGTATTATACAAAAAACCTATTTTGCTCTCAACAGACAAAGTTTTTTTTATAAATCCGTCGGATTTTTTTAAACAAGTGTAAATTGCGGCTTGGAATAAAGAACTTTTGTGGGGTTTACTTAAAAAAATTTAATGACAAATTTTGATTTAGAGACAGGCTTGAAAATATCTTTGAAAATGAGTATTATGTAAAAAACAGAATTTTGCTGCCTAATGACAAAGTTTTTAATAAATCCGTCTGATTTTTTGATAACAAGTGTAAATTGCGGCTAGGAATGAAACACTTGTGTTGCTTTTACTTAAAAAAATTTAATGACAAATTTTGATCTAGAGACAGGCTTGAAAATATCTTTGAAAATGAGTATTATACAAAGAAACGAATTTTGCTGCCTAAAGACAAGGTCTTTAATAAACCAGTCTGACTTTTTGCAAAAAAGTGTAAATTGCGGCTTGGAATAAAGCACTTTTGTTGCTTTTACTTAAAAAAATTAATTGACAAATTTTGAATTAGAGACAGGCTTGAAATATCTTTGAAAATAAGTATTATACAAAAAACCGAATTTTGCTGCCTAAAGACAAGGTCTTTAATAAACCAGTCTGACTTTTTGCAAAAAAGTGTAAATTGCGGCTTGGAATAAAGCACTTTTGTTGCTTTTACTTAAAAAAATTAATTGACAAATTTTGAATTAGAGACAGGCTTGAAATATCTTTGAAAATGAGTATTATACAAAAAACCGAATTTTGCTGCCTAAAGACAAAGTTTTTAATCAACCAGTCTAACTTTTGCAAAAAAGTGTAAATTGCGGCTAGAAATAAAGCACTTTCGTTGCTTTTACTAAAAAAATTTAATGACAAATTTTGATTTAGAGACGGGCTTGAAAATATCTTTGAAAATGTGTATTATACAAAAAACCTATTTTGCTCCCAACAGACAAAGTTTTTTTTATAAATCCGTCGGATTTTTTTAAACAAGTGTAAATTGCGGCTTGGAATAAAGAACTTTTGTGGGTTTTACTTAAAAAAATTTAATGACAAATTTTGATTTAGAGACAGGCTTGAAAATATCTTTGAAAATGAGTATTATACAAAAAACCGAATTTTGCTGCCTAAAGACAAAGTTTTTAATAAACGAGTCTGATTTTGTGCAAAAAAGTGTAACTTGCGGCTGGGAATAAAGCACTTTTGTTGCTTTTACTAAAAAAATTTAATGACAAATTTTGATTTAGAGACAGGCTTGAAATATCTTTGAAGATTAGTATTATACAAAAAACCGAATTTTGCTGCCTAAAGACAAAGTTTTTAATAAATCCGTCTGATTTTTTTAGAACAAGTGTAAATTGCGGCTTGGAATAAAGCACTTTTGTTGGTTTTACTAAAAAAATTTAATGACAAATTTTGATTTAGAGACGGGCTTGAAAATATCTTTGAAAATGTGTATTATACAAAAAACCTATTTTGCTCCCAACAGACAAAGTTTTTTTTATAAATCCGTCGGATTTTTTTAAACAAGTGTAAATTGCGGCTTGGAATAAAGAACTTTTGTGGGTTTTACTTAAAAAAATTTAATGACAAATTTTGATTTAGAGACAGGCTTGAAAATATCTTTGAAAATGAGTATTATGTAAAAAACAGAATTTTGCTGCCTAATGACAAAGTTTTTAATAAATCCGTCTGATTTTTTGATAACAAGTGTAAATTGCGGCTAGGAATGAAGCACTTGTGTTGCTTTTACTTAAAAAAATTAAATGACAAATTTTGATTTAGAGACAGGCTTGAAAATATCTTTGAAAATGAGTATTATACAAAAAACCGAATTTTGCTGCCTAAAGACAAAGTTTTTAATAAACCAGTCTAACTTTTGCAAAAAAGTGTAAATTGCGGCTAGGAATAAAGCACTTTTGTTGCTTTTACTAAAAAAATTTAATGACAAATTTTGATTTAGAGACGGGCTTGAAATAATCTTTGAAAATGAGTATTATACAAAAAACCGAATTTTGCTGCCTAAAGACAAAGTTTTTAATAAATCCGTCTGATTTTTTTAAAACAAGTGTAAATTGCGGCTGAGAATAAAGCACTTTTGTTGGTTTTACTAAAAAAATTTAATGACAAATTTTGATTTAGAGACGGGCTTGAAAATATCTTTGAAAATGAGTATTATACAAAAAACCGAATTTTGCTGCCTAAAGACAAAGTTTTTAATAAACCAGTCAAACTTTTGCAAAAAAGTGTAAATTGCGGCTAGGAATAAAGCACTGTTGTTGCTTTTACTAAAAAAATTTAATGACAAATTTTGATTTAGAGACAGGCTTGAAAGTATCTTTGAAAATGAGTATTATACTAAAAACCGAATTTTGCTGCCTAAAGACAAAGTTTTTAATAAACCAGTCTAATTTTTGGCAAAAAAGTGTAAATTGCGGCTAGGAATAAAGTACTTTTGTTGCTTTTACTAAAAAAATTTAATGACAAATTTGGATTTAGAGACAGGCTTGAAAATATCTTTGAAAATGAGTATTATACAAAAAACCGTATTTTGCTGCCTAAAGACAAAGTTTTTAATAAATCCGTCTGATTTTTTTTAAACAAGTGTAAATTGCGGCTTGAAATAAAGCACTTTTGTTGCTTTTACTTAAAAAAATTAATTGACAAATTTTGATTTAGAGACAGGCTTGAAATATCTTTGAAAATGAGTATTATACAAAAAACCGAATTTTGCTGCCTAAAGACAAAGTTTTTAATAAACGAGTCTGATTTTGTGCAAAAAAGTGTAACTTGCGGCTGGGAATAAAGCACTTTTGTTGCTTTTACTAAAAAAATTTAATGACAAATTTGGATTTAGAGACAGGCTTGAAAATATCTTTGAAAATGAGTATTATACAAAAAACCGAATTTTGCTGTCTAAAGACAAAGTTTTTAATAAACCAGTCTAATTTTTGGCAAAAAAGTGTAAATTGCGGCTAGGAATAAAGGACTCTTGTTGCTTTTACTAAAAAAATTTAATGAAAAATTTGGATTTAGAGAAAGGCTTGAAAATATCTTTGAAAATGAGTATTATACAAAAAACCGAATTTTGCTGCCTAAAGACAAGGTCTTTAATAAACCAGTCTGACTTTTTGCAAAAAAGTGTAAATTGCGGCTAGGAATAAAGCACTCTTGTTGCTTTTACTAAAAAAATTTAATGAAAAATTTGGATTTAGAGACAGGCTTGAAAATATCTTTGAAAATGAGTATTATACAAAAAACCGAATTTTGCTGCCTAAAGACAAAGTTTTTAATAAACCAGTCTGATTTTTTGAAAACAAGTGTAAATTGAGGCTAGGAATGAAGCACTTGTGTTGCTTTTACTTAAAAAAATTTAATGACAAATTTTGATTTAGAGACAGGCCTGAAAATATCTTTGAAAATGAGTATTATACAAAAAACCGAATTTTGCTGCCTAAAGACAAAGTTTTTAATAAACGAGTCTGATTTTGTGCAAAAAAGTGTAACTTGCGGCTTGAAATAAGGCACTTTTGTTGCTTTTACTTAGAAAAATTAATTGACAAATTTTGATTTAGAGACAGGCTTGAAATATCTTTGAAAATGAGTATTATACAAAAAACCGAATTTTGCTGCCTAAAGACAAAGTTTTTAATAAACGAGTCTGATTTTGTGCAAAGAAGTGTAACTTGCGGCTGGGAATAAAGCACTTTTGTTGCTTTTACTAAAAAAATTTAATGACAAATTTTGATTTAGAGACAGGCTTGAAATATCTTTGAAAATTAGTATTATACAAAAAAACGAATTTTGCTGCCTAAAGACAAAGTTTTTAATAAATCCGTCTGATTTTTTTAAAACAAGTGTAAATTGCGGCTTGGAATAAAGCTCTTTTGTTGGTTTTACTAAAAAAATTTAATGACAAATTTTGATTTAGAGACAGGCTTGAAAATATCTTTGAAAATGAGTATTATACTAAAAACCGAATTTTGCTGCCTAAAGACAAAGTTTTTAATAAACCAGTCTAATTTTTGGCAAAAAAGTGTAAATTGCGGCTAGGAATAAAGTACTTTTGTTGCTTTTACTAAAAAAATTTAATGACAAATTTGGATTTAGAGACAGGCTTGAAAATATCTTTGAAAATGAGTATTATACAAAAAACCGAATTTTGCTGCCTAAAGACAAAGTTTTTAATAAACCAGTCTGATTTTTTGAAAACAAGTGTAAATTGAGGCTAGGAATGAAGCACTTGTGTTGCTTTTACTTAAAAAAATTTAATGACAAATTTTGATTTAGAGACAGGCCTGAAAATATCTTTGAAAATGAGTATTATACAAAAAACCGAATTTTGCTGCCTAAAGACAAAGTTTTTAATAAACGAGTCTGATTTTGTGCAAAAAAGTGTAACTTGCGGCTTGAAATAAAGCACTTTTGTTGCTTTTACTTAGAAAAATTAATTGACAAATTTTGATTTAGAGACAGGCTTGAAATATCTTTGAAAATGAGTATTATACAAAAAACCGAATTTTGCTGCCTAAAGACAAAGTTTCTAATAAACGAGTCTGATTTTGTGCAAAAAAGTGTAACTTGCGGCTTGGAATAAAGCACTTTTGTTGGTTTTACTAAAAAAATTTAATGACAAATTTTGATTTAGAGACGGGCTTGAAAATATCTTTGAAAATGTGTATTATACAAAAAACCTATTTTGCTCCCAACAGACAAAGTTTTTTTTATAAATCCGTCGGATTTTTTTAAACAAGTGTAAATTGCGGCCTGGAATAAAGAACTTTTGTGGGTTTTACTTAAAAAAATTTAATGAAAAATTTGGATTTAGAGAAAGGCTTGAAAATATCTTTGAAAATGAGTATTATACAAAAAACCGAATTTTGCTGCCTAAAGACAAGGTCTTTAATAAACCAGTCTGACTTTTTGCAAAAAAGTGTAAATTGCGGCTAGGAATAAAGCACTCTTGTTGCTTTTACTAAAAAAATTTAATGAAAAATTTGGATTTCGAGACAGGCTTGAAAATATCTTTGAAAATGAGTATTATACAAAAAACCGAATTTTACTGCCTAAAGACAAGGTCTTTAATAAACCAGTCTGACTTTTTGCAAAAAAGTGTAAATTGCGGCTTGGAATAAAGCAGTTTTGTTGCTTTTACTTAAAAAAATTAATTGACAAATTTTGAATTAGAGACAGGCTTGAAATATCTTTGAAAATGAGTATTATACAAAAAACCGAATTTTGCTGCCTAAAGACAAGGTCTTTAATAAACCAGTCTGACTTTTTGCAAAAAAGTGTAAATTGCGGCTTGGAATAAAGCACTTTTGTTGCTTTAACTTAAAAAAATTAATTGACAAATTTTGATTTAGAGACGGGCTTGAAAATATCTTTGAAAATGAGTATTATACAAAGAAACGAATTTTGCTGCCTAAAGACAAGGTCTTTAATAAACCAGTCTGACGTTTTGCAAAAAAGTGTAAATTGCGGCTTGGAATAAAGCACTTTTGTTGCTTTTACTTAAAAAAATTAATTGACAAATTTTGAATTAGAGACAGGCTTGAAATATCTTTGAAAATGAGTATTATACAAAAAACCGAATTTTGCTGCCTAAAGACAAGGTCTTTAATAAACCAGTCTGACTTTTTGCAAAAAAGTGTAAATTGCGGCTTGAAATAAAGCACTTTTGTTGCTTTTACTTAAAAAAATTAATTGACAAATTTTGAATTAGAGACAGGCTTGAAATATCTTTGAAAATGAGTATTATACAAAAAACCGAATTTTGCTGCCTAAAGACAAAGTTTTTAATAAACCAGTCTAACTTTTGCAAAAAAGTGTAAATTGCGGCTTGGAATAAAGCACTTTTGTTGGTTTTACTAAAAAAATTTAATGACTAATTTTGATTTAGAGACGGGCTTGAAAATATCTTTGAAAATGAGTATTATACAAAGAAACGAATTTTGCTGCCTAAAGACAAGGTCTTTAATAAACCAGTCCGACTTTTTGCAAAAAAGTGTAAATTGCGGCTTGGAATAAAGAACTTTTGTGGGTTTTACTTAAAAAAATTTAATGACAAATTTTGATTTAGAGACAGGCTTGAAAATATCTTTGAAAATGAGTATTATGTAAAAAACAGAATTTTGCTGCCTAATGACAAAGTTTTTAATAAATCCGTCTGATTTTTTGATAACAAGTGTAAATTGCGGCTAGGAATGAAGCACTTGTGTTGCTTTTACTTAAAAAAATTTAATGACAAATTTTGATTTAGAGACAGGCTTGAAAATATCTTTGAAAATGAGTATTATACAAAAAACCGAATTTTGCTGCCTAAAGACAAGGTCTTTAATAAACCAGTCTGACTTTTTGCAAAAAAGTGTAAATTGCGGCTAGGAATAAAGCACTCTTGTTGCTTTTACTAAAAAAATTTAATGAAAAATTTGGATTTAGAGACAGGCTTGAAAATATCTTTGAAAATGAGTATTATACAAAAAACCGAATTTTGCTGCCTAAAGACAAGGTCTTTAATAAACCAGTCTGACTTTATGCAAAAAAGTGTAAATTGCGGCTTGGAATAAAGCACTTTTGTTGCTTTTACTTAAAAAAATTAATTGACAAATTTTGAATTAGAGACAGGCTTGAAATATCTTTGAAAATGAGTATTATACAAAAAACCGAATTTTGCTGCCTAAAGACAAAGTTTTTAATAAATCCGTCTGATTTTTTGAAAACATACGTAAATTGCGGCTTGGAATAAAGCACTTTTGTTGCTTTTACTTAAAAAAATTAATTGACAAATTTTGATTTAGAGACAGGCTTGAAATATCTTTGAAAATGAGTATTATACAAAAAACCGAATTTTGCTGCCTAAAGACAAAGTTTTTAATAAACGAGTCTGATTTTGTGCAAAGAAGTGTAACTTGCGGCTGGGAATAAAGCACTTTTGTTGCTTTTACTAAAAAAATTTAATGACAAATTTCGATTTAGAGACAGGCTTGAAATATCTTTGAAAATTAGTATTATACAAAAAACCGAATTTTGCTGCCTAAAGACAAAGTTTTTAATAAATCCGTCTGATTTTTTTAAAACAAGTGTAAATTGCGGCTAAGAATAAAGCACTTTTGTTGGTTTTACTAAAAAAATTTAATGACAAATTTTGATTTAGAGACGGACGGGCTTGAAAATATCTTTGAAAATGAGTATTATACAAAAAACCGAATTTTGCTGCCTAAAGACAAAGTTTTTAATAAACCAGTCTAACTTTTGCAAAAAAGTGTAAATTGCGGCTAGGAATAAAGCACTTTTGTTGCTTTTACTAAAAAAATTTAATGACAAATTTTGATTTAGAGACAGGCTTGAAAATATCTTTGAATATGAGTATTATACAAAAAACCGAATTTTGCTGCCTAAAGACAAAGTTTTTAATAAACCAGTCTAACTTTTGCAAAAAAGTGTAAATTGCGGCTAGGAATAAAGCACTTTTGTTGCTTTTACTAAAAAAATTTAATGACAAATTTTGATTTAGAGACAGGCTTGAAAATATCTTTGAAAATGAGTATTATACAAAAAACCGAATTTTGCTGCCTAAAGACAAAGTTTTTAATAAACCAGTCTAACTTTTGCAAAAAAGTGTAAATTGCGGCTAGGAATAAAGCACTTTTGTTGCTTTTACTAAAAAAATTTAATGACAAATTTGGATTTAAAGACAGGCTTGAAAATATCTTTGAAAATGAGTATTATGTAAAAAACAGAATTTTGCTGCCTAATGACAAATTTTTTAATAAATTCGTCTGATTTTTTGATAACAAGTGTAAATTGCGGCTAGAAATGAAGCACTTGTGTTGCTTTTACTTAAAAAAATTTAATGACAAATTTTGATTTAGAGACAGGCTTGAAACTATCTTTGAAAATGAGTATTATACAAAAAACCGAATTTTGCTGCCTAAAGACAAAATTTTTAATAAACCAGTCTGATTTTTTGAAAACAAGTGTAAATTGCGGCTAGGAATGAAGCACTTGTGTTGCTTTTACTTAAAAAAATTTAATGACAAATTTTGATTTAGAGACAGGCTTGAAATATCTTTGAAAATGAGTATTATACAAAGAAACGAATTTTGCTGCCTAAAGACAAGGTCTTTAATAAACCAGTCTGACTTTTTGCAAAAAAGTGTAAATTGCGGCTTGGAATAAAGCACTTTTGTTGCTTTTACTTAAAAAAATTAATTGACAAATTTTGAATTAGAGATAGGCTTGAAATATCTTTGAAAATGAGTATTATACAAAAAACCGAATTTTGCTGCCTAAAGACAAGGTCTTTAATAAACCAGTCTGACTTTTTGCAAAAAGTGTAAATTGCGGCTTGGAATAAAGCACTTTTGTTGCTTTTACTAAAAAAATTTAATGACAAATTTTGATTTAGAGACGGGCTTGAAAATATCTTTGAAAATGAGTATTATACAAAAAACCGAATTTTGCTGCCTAAAGACAAAGTTTTAATAAACCAGTCTAATTTTTGGCAAAAAAGTGTAAATTGCGGCTAGGAATAAAGCACTTTTGTTGCTTTTACTAAAAAAATTTAATGACAAATTTTGATTTAGAGACAGGCTTGAAAATATCTTTGAAAATGAGTATTATACAAAAAACCGAATTTTGCTGCTAAAGACAAAGTTTTTAATAAACCAGACTAACTTTTGCAAAAAAGTGTAAATTGCGGCTAGGAATGAAGCACTTGTGTTGCTTTTACTTAAAAAAATTTAATAACAAATTTTGATTTAGAGACAGGCTTGAAAATATCTTTGAAAATGAGTATTATACAAAAAACAAATTTTGCTGCCTAAAGACAAAGTTTTTAATAAACCAGTCTGATTTTTTGAAAACAAGTGTAAATTGCGGCTAGGAATGAAGCACTTGTGTTGCTTTTACTTAAAAAAATTTAATGACAAATTTTGATTTAGAGACAGGCTTGAAAATATCTTTGAAAATGAGTATTATACAAAGAAACGAATTTTGCTGCCTAAAGACAAGGTCTTTAATAAACCAGTCTGACTTTTTGCAAAAAAGTGTAAATTGCGGCTTGGAATAAAGCACTTTTGTTGCTTTTACTTAAAAAAATTAATTGACAAATTTTGAATTAGAGACAGGCTTGAAATATCTTTGAAAATGAGTATTATACAAAAAACCGAATTTTGCTGCCTAAAGACAAGGTCTTTAATAAACCAGTCTGACTTTTTGCAAAAAAGTGTAAATTGCGGCTTGGAATAAAGCACTTTTGTTGCTTTTACTTAAAAAAATTAATTGACAAATTTTGAATTAGAGACAGGCTTGAAATATCTTTGAAAATGAGTATTATACAAAAAACCGAATTTTGCTGCCTAAAGACAAAGTTTTTAATAAACCAGTCTAACTTTTGCAAAAAAGTGTAAATTGCGGCTTGGAATAAAGCACTTTTGTTGGTTTTACTAAAAAAATTTAATGACAAATTTTGATTTAGAGACGGGCTTGAAAATATCTTTGAAAATGAGTATTATACAAAGAAACGAATTTTGCTGCCTAAAGACAAGGTCTTTAATAAACCAGTCTGACTTTTTGCAAAAAAGTGTAAATTGCGGCTTGGAATAAAGAACTTTTGTGGGTTTTACTTAAAAAAATTTAATGACAAATTTTGATTTAGAGACAGGCTTGAAAATATCTTTGAAAATGAGTATTATGTAAAAAACAGAATTTTGCTGCCTAATGACAAAGTTTTTAATAAATCCGTCTGATTTTTTGATAACAAGTGTAAATTGCGGCTAGGAATGAAGCACTTGTGTTGCTTTTACTTAAAAAAATTTAATGACAAATTTTGATTTAGAGACAGGCTTGAAACTATCTTTGAAAATGAGTATTATACAAAAAACCGAATTTTGCTGCCTAAAGACAAAGTTTTTAATAAACCAGTCTAATTTTTGGCAAAAAAGTGTAAATTGCGGCTAGGAATAAAGCACTCTTGTTGCTTTTTCTAAAAAAATTTAATGAAAAATTTGGATTTAGAGACAGGCTTGAAAATATCTTTGAAAATGAGTATTATACAAAAAACCGAATTTTGCTGCCTAAAGACAAGGTCTTTAATAAACCAGTCTGACTTTTTGCAAAAAAGTGTAAATTGCGGCTAGGAATAAAGCACTCTTGTTGCTTTTACTAAAAAAATTTAATGAAAAATTTGGATTTAGAGACAGGCTTGAAAATATCTTTGAAAATGAGTATTATACAAAAAACCGAATTTTGCTGCCTAAAGACAAGGTCTTTAATAAACCAGTCTGACTTTATGCAAAAAAGTGTAAATTGCGGCTTGGAATAAAGCACTTTTGTTGCTTTTACTTAAAAAAATTAATTGACAAATTTTGAATTAGAGACAGGCTTGAAATATCTTTGAAAATGAGTATTATACAAAAAACCGAATTTTGCTGCCTAAAGACAAAGTTTTTAATAAATCCGTCTGATTTTGTGCAAAGAAGTGTAACTTGCGGCTGGGAATAAAGCACTTTTGTTGCTTTTACTAAAAAAATTTAATGACAAATTTTGATTTAGAGACAGGCTTGAAATATCTTTGAAAATTAGTATTATACAAAAAACCGAATTTTGCTGCCTAAAGACAAAGTTTTTAATAAATCCGTCTGATTTTTTTAAAACAAGTGTAAATTGCGGCTAAGAATAAAGCACTTTTGTTGGTTTTACTAAAAAAATTTAATGACAAATTTTGATTTAGAGACGGGCTTGAAAATATCTTTGAAAATGAGTATTATACAAAAACCGAATTTTGCTGCCTAAAGACAAAGTTTTTAATAAACCAGTCTAACTTTTGCAAAAAAGTGTAAATTGCGGCTAGGAATAAAGCACTTTTGTTGCTTTTACTAAAAAAATTTAATGACAAATTTTGATTTAGAGACAGGCTTGAAAATATCTTTGAATATGAGTATTATACAAAAAACCGAATTTTGCTGCCTAAAGACAAAGTTTTTAATAAACCAGTCTAACTTTTGCAAAAAAGTGTAAATTGCGGCAAGGAATAAAGCACTTTTGTTGCTTTTACTAAAAAAATTTAATGACAAATTTGGATTTAGAGACAGGCTTGAAAATATCTTTGAAAATGAGTATTATGTAAAAAACAGAATTTTGCTGCCTAATGACAAAGTTTTTAATAAATCCGTCTGATTTTTTGATAACAAGTGTAAATTGCGGCTAGGAATGAAGCACTTGTGTTGCTTTTACTTAAAAAAATTTAATGACAAATTTTGATTTAGAGACAGGCTTGAAACTATCTTTGAAAATGAGTATTATACAAAAAACCGAATTTTGCTGCCTTAAGACAAAGTTTTTAATAAACTAGTCTGATTTTTTGAAAACAAGTGTAAATTGCGGCTAGGAATGAAGCACTTGTGTTGCTTTTACTTAAAAAAATTTAATGACAAATTTTGATTTAGAGACAGGCTTGAAAATATCTTTGAAAATGAGTATTATACAAAAAAACGAATTTTGCTGCCTAAAGACAAGGTCTTTAATAAACCAGTCTGACTTTTTGCAAAAAAGTGTAAATTGCGGCTTGGAATAAAGCACTTTTGTTGCTTTTACTTAAAAAAATTAATTGACAAATTTTGAATTAGAGATAGGCTTGAAATATCTTTGAAAATGAGTATTATACAAAAAACCGAATTTTGCTGCCTAAAGACAAGGTCTTTAATAAACCAGTCTGACTTTTTGCAAAAAAGTGTAAATTGCGGCTTGGAATAAAGCACTTTTGTTGCTTTTACTAAAAAAATTTAATGACAAATTTTGATTTAGAGACGGGCTTGAAAATATCTTTGAAAATGAGTATTATACAAAAAACCGAATTTTGCTGCCTAAAGACAAAGTTTTTAATAAACCAGTCTAATTTTTGGCAAAAAAGTGTAAATTGCGGCTAGGAATAAAGCACTTTTGTTGCTTTTACTAAAAAAATTTAATGACAAATTTTGATTTAGAGACAGGCTTGAAAATTTCTTTGAAAATGAGTATTATACAAAAAACCGAATTTTGCTGCCTAAAGACAAAGTTTTTAATCAACCAGTCTAACTTTTGCAAAAAAGTGTAAATTGCGGCTAGAAATAAAGCACTTTCGTTGCTTTTACTAAAAAAATTTAATGACAAATTTTGATTTAGAGACGGGCTTGAAAATATCTTTGAAAATGTGTATTATACAAAAAACCTATTTTGCTCCCAACAGACAAAGTTTTTTTTATAAATCCGTCGGATTTTTTTAAACAAGTGTAAATTGCGGCTTGGAATAAAGAACTTTTGTGGGTTTTACTTAAAAAAATTTAATGACAAATTTTGATTTAGAGACAGGCTTGAAAATATCTTTGAAAATGAGTATTATACAAAAAACCGAATTTTGCTGCCTAAAGACAAAGTTTTTAATAAACGAGTCTGATTTTGTGCAAAAAAGTGTAACTTGCGGCTGGGAATAAAGCACTTTTGTTGCTTTTACTAAAAAAATTTAATGACAAATTTTGATTTAGAGACAGGCTTGAAATATCTTTGAAGATTAGTATTATACAAAAAACCGAATTTTGCTGCCTAAAGACAAAGTTTTTAATAAATCCGTCTGATTTTTTTAGAACAAGTGTAAATTGCGGCTTGGAATAAAGCACTTTTGTTGGTTTTACTAAAAAAATTTAATGACAAATTTTGATTTAGAGACGGGCTTGAAAATATCTTTGAAAATGTGTATTATACAAAAAACCTATTTTGCTCCCAACAGACAAAGTTTTTTTTATAAATCCGTCGGATTTTTTTAAACAAGTGTAAATTGCGGCTTGGAATAAAGAACTTTTGTGGGTTTTACTTAAAAAAATTTAATGACAAATTTTGATTTAGAGACAGGCTTGAAAATATCTTTGAAAATGAGTATTATGTAAAAAACAGAATTTTGCTGCCTAATGACAAAGTTTTTAATAAATCCGTCTGATTTTTTGATAACAAGTGTAAATTGCGGCTAGGAATGAAGCACTTGTGTTGCTTTTACTTAAAAAAATTAAATGACAAATTTTGATTTAGAGACAGGCTTGAAAATATCTTTGAAAATGAGTATTATACAAAAAACCGAATTTTGCTGCCTAAAGACAAAGTTTTTAATAAACCAGTCTAACTTTTGCAAAAAAGTGTAAATTGCGGCTAGGAATAAAGCACTTTTGTTGCTTTTACTAAAAAAATTTAATGACAAATTTTGATTTAGAGACGGGCTTGAAATAATCTTTGAAAATGAGTATTATACAAAAAACCGAATTTTGCTGCCTAAAGACAAAGTTTTTAATAAATCCGTCTGATTTTTTTAAAACAAGTGTAAATTGCGGCTGAGAATAAAGCACTTTTGTTGGTTTTACTAAAAAAATTTAATGACAAATTTTGATTTAGAGACGGGCTTGAAAATATCTTTGAAAATGAGTATTATACAAAAAACCGAATTTTGCTGCCTAAAGACAAAGTTTTTAATAAACCAGTCAAACTTTTGCAAAAAAGTGTAAATTGCGGCTAGGAATAAAGCACTTTTGTTGCTTTTACTAAAAAAATTTAATGACAAATTTTGATTTAGAGACAGGCTTGAAAGTATCTTTGAAAATGAGTATTATACTAAAAACCGAATTTTGCTGCCTAAAGACAAAGTTTTTAATAAACCAGTCTAATTTTTGGCAAAAAAGTGTAAATTGCGGCTAGGAATAAAGTACTTTTGTTGCTTTTACTAAAAAAATTTAATGACAAATTTGGATTTAGAGACAGGCTTGAAAATATCTTTGAAAATGAGTATTATACAAAAAACCGTATTTTGCTGCCTAAAGACAAAGTTTTTAATAAATCCGTCTGATTTTTTTTAAACAAGTGTAAATTGCGGCTTGAAATAAAGCACTTTTGTTGCTTTTACTTAAAAAAATTAATTGACAAATTTTGATTTAGAGACAGGCTTGAAATATCTTTGAAAATGAGTATTATACAAAAAACCGAATTTTGCTGCCTAAAGACAAAGTTTTTAATAAACGAGTCTGATTTTGTGCAAAAAAGTGTAACTTGCGGCTGGGAATAAAGCACTTTTGTTGCTTTTACTAAAAAAATTTAATGACAAATTTGGATTTAGAGACAGGCTTGAAAATATCTTTGAAAATGAGTATTATACAAAAAACCGAATTTTGCTGTCTAAAGACAAAGTTTTTAATAAACCAGTCTAATTTTTGGCAAAAAAGTGTAAATTGCGGCTAGGAATAAAGGACTCTTGTTGCTTTTACTAAAAAAATTTAATGAAAAATTTGGATTTAGAGAAAGGCTTGAAAATATCTTTGAAAATGAGTATTATACAAAAAACCGAATTTTGCTGCCTAAAGACAAGGTCTTTAATAAACCAGTCTGACTTTTTGCAAAAAAGTGTAAATTGCGGCTAGGAATAAAGCACTCTTGTTGCTTTTACTAAAAAAATTTAATGAAAAATTTGGATTTAGAGACAGGCTTGAAAATATCTTTGAAAATGAGTATTATACAAAAAACCGAATTTTGCTGCCTAAAGACAAAGTTTTTAATAAACCAGTCTGATTTTTTGAAAACAAGTGTAAATTGAGGCTAGGAATGAAGCACTTGTGTTGCTTTTACTTAAAAAAATTTAATGACAAATTTTGATTTAGAGACAGGCCTGAAAATATCTTTGAAAATGAGTATTATACAAAAAACCGAATTTTGCTGCCTAAAGACAAAGTTTTTAATAAACGAGTCTGATTTTGTGCAAAAAAGTGTAACTTGCGGCTTGAAATAAGGCACTTTTGTTGCTTTTACTTAGAAAAATTAATTGACAAATTTTGATTTAGAGACAGGCTTGAAATACCTTTGAAAATGAGTATTATACAAAAAACCGAATTTTGCTGCCTAAAGACAAAGTTTTTAATAAACGAGTCTGATTTTGTGCAAAGAAGTGTAACTTGCGGCTGGGAATAAAGCACTTTTGTTGCTTTTACTAAAAAAATTTAATGACAAATTTTGATTTAGAGACAGGCTTGAAATATCTTTGAAAATTAGTATTATACAAAAAAACGAATTTTGCTGCCTAAAGACAAAGTTTTTAATAAATCCGTCTGATTTTTTTAAAACAAGTGTAAATTGCGGCTTGGAATAAAGCTCTTTTGTTGGTTTTACTAAAAAAATTTAATGACAAATTTTGATTTAGAGACAGGCTTGAAAATATCTTTGAAAATGAGTATTATACTAAAAACCGAATTTTGCTGCCTAAAGACAAAGTTTTTAATAAACCAGTCTAATTTTTGGCAAAAAAGTGTAAATTGCGGCTAGGAATAAAGTACTTTTGTTGCTTTTACTAAAAAAATTTAATGACAAATTTGGATTTAGAGACAGGCTTGAAAATATCTTTGAAAATGAGTATTATACAAAAAACCGAATTTTGCTGCCTAAAGACAAAGTTTTTAATAAACCAGTCTGATTTTTTGAAAACAAGTGTAAATTGAGGCTAGGAATGAAGCACTTGTGTTGCTTTTACTTAAAAAAATTTAATGACAAATTTTGATTTAGAGACAGGCTTGAAATATCTTTGAAAATGAGTATTATACAAAAAACCGAATTTTGCTGCCTAAAGACAAAGTTTCTAATAAACGAGTCTGATTTTGTGCAAAAAAGTGTAACTTGCGGCTTGGAATAAAGCACTTTTGTTGGTTTTACTAAAAAAATTTAATGACAAATTTTGATTTAGAGACGGGCTTGAAAATATCTTTGAAAATGTGTATTATACAAAAAACCTATTTTGCTCCCAACAGACAAAGTTTTTTTTATAAATCCGTCGGATTTTTTTAAACAAGTGTAAATTGCGGCCTGGAATAAAGAACTTTTGTGGGTTTTACTTAAAAAAATTTAATGAAAAATTTGGATTTAGAGAAAGGCTTGAAAATATCTTTGAAAATGAGTATTATACAAAAAACCGAATTTTGCTGCCTAAAGACAAGGTCTTTAATAAACCAGTCTGACTTTTTGCAAAAAAGTGTAAATTGCGGCTAGGAATAAAGCACTCTTGTTGCTTTTACTAAAAAAATTTAATGAAAAATTTGGATTTCGAGACAGGCTTGAAAATATCTTTGAAAATGAGTATTATACAAAAAACCGAATTTTACTGCCTAAAGACAAGGTCTTTAATAAACCAGTCTGACTTTTTGCAAAAAAGTGTAAATTGCGGCTTGGAATAAAGCAGTTTTGTTGCTTTTACTTAAAAAAATTAATTGACAAATTTTGAATTAGAGACAGGCTTGAAATATCTTTGAAAATGAGTATTATACAAAAAACCGAATTTTGCTGCCTAAAGACAAGGTCTTTAATAAACCAGTCTGACTTTTTGCAAAAAAGTGTAAATTGCGGCTTGGAATAAAGCACTTTTGTTGCTTTTACTTAAAAAAATTAATTGACAAATTTTGATTTAGAGACGGGCTTGAAAATATCTTTGAAAATGAGTATTATACAAAGAAACGAATTTTGCTGCCTAAAGACAAGGTCTTTAATAAACCAGTCTGACGTTTTGCAAAAAAGTGTAAATTGCGGCTTGGAATAAAGCACTTTTGTTGCTTTTACTTAAAAAAATTAATTGACAAATTTTGAATTAGAGACAGGCTTGAAATATCTTTGAAAATGAGTATTATACAAAAAACCGAATTTTGCTGCCTAAAGACAAGGTCTTTAATAAACCAGTCTGACTTTTTGCAAAAAAGTGTAAATTGCGGCTTGAAATAAAGCACTTTTGTTGCTTTTACTTAAAAAAATTAATTGACAAATTTTGAATTAGAGACAGGCTTGAAATATCTTTGAAAATGAGTATTATACAAAAAACCGAATTTTGCTGCCTAAAGACAAAGTTTTTAATAAACCAGTCTAACTTTTGCAAAAAAGTGTAAATTGCGGCTTGGAATAAAGCACTTTTGTTGGTTTTACTAAAAAAATTTAATGACAAATTTTGATTTAGAGACGGGCTTGAAAATATCTTTGAAAATGAGTATTATACAAAGAAACGAATTTTGCTACCTAAAGACAAGGTCTTTAATAAACCAGTCCGACTTTTTGCAAAAAAGTGTAAATTGCGGCTTGGAATAAAGAACTTTTGTGGGTTTTACTTAAAAAAATTTAATGACAAATTTTGATTTAGAGACAGGCTTGAAAATATCTTTGAAAATGAGTATTATGTAAAAAACAGAATTTTGCTGCCTAATGACAAAGTTTTTAATAAATCCGTCTGATTTTTTGATAACAAGTGTAAATTGCGGCTAGGAATGAAGCACTTGTGTTGCTTTTACTTAAAAAAATTTAATGACAAATTTTGATTTAGAGACAGGCTTGAAAATATCTTTGAAAATGAGTATTATACAAAAAACCGAATTTTGCTGCCTAAAGACAAGGTCTTTAATAAACCAGTCTGACTTTATGCAAAAAAGTGTAAATTGCGGCTTGGAATAAAGCACTTTTGTTGCTTTTACTTAAAAAAATTAATTGACAAATTTTGAATTAGAGACAGGCTTGAAATATCTTTGAAAATGAGTATTATACAAAAAACCGAATTTTGCTGCCTAAAGACAAAGTTTTTAATAAATCCGTCTGATTTTTTGAAAACATACGTAAATTGCGGCTTGGAATAAAGCACTTTTGTTGCTTTTACTTAAAAAAATTAATTGACAAATTTTGATTTAGAGACAGGCTTGAAATATCTTTGAAAATGAGTATTATACAAAAAACCGAATTTTGCTGCCTAAAGACAAAGTTTTTAATAAACGAGTCTGATTTTGTGCAAAGAAGTGTAACTTGCGGCTGGGAATAAAGCACTTTTGTTGCTTTTACTAAAAAAATTTAATGACAAATTTTGATTTAGAGACAGGCTTGAAATATCTTTGAAAATTAGTATTATACAAAAAACCGAATTTTGCTGCCTAAAGACAAAGTTTTTAATAAATCCGTCTGATTTTTTTAAAACAAGTGTAAATTGCGGCTAAGAATAAAGCACTTTTGTTGGTTTTACTAAAAAAATTTAATGACAAATTTTGATTTAGAGACGGGCTTGAAAATATCTTTGAAAATGAGTATTATACAAAAAACCGAATTTTGCTGCCTAAAGACAAAGTTTTTAATAAACCAGTCTAACTTTTGCAAAAAAGTGTAAATTGCGGCTAGGAATAAAGCACTTTTGTTGCTTTTACTAAAAAAATTTAATGACAAATTTTGATTTAGAGACAGGCTTGAAAATATCTTTGAATATGAGTATTATACAAAAAACCGAATTTTGCTGCCTAAAGACAAAGTTTTTAATAAACGAGTCTGATTTTGTGCAAAAAAGTGTAACTTGCGGCTTGAAATAAGGCACTTTTGTTGCTTTTACTTAGAAAAATTAATTGACAAATTTTGATTTAGAGACAGGCTTGAAATACCTTTGAAAATGAGTATTATACAAAAAACCGAATTTTGCTGCCTAAAGACAAAGTTTTTAATAAACGAGTCTGATTTTGTGCAAAGAAGTGTAACTTGCGGCTGGGAATAAAGCACTTTTGTTGCTTTTACTAAAAAAATTTAATGACAAATTTTGATTTAGAGACAGGCTTGAAATATCTTTGAAAATTAGTATTATACAAAAAAACGAATTTTGCTGCCTAAAGACAAAGTTTTTAATAAATCCGTCTGATTTTTTTAAAACAAGTGTAAATTGCGGCTTGGAATAAAGCTCTTTTGTTGGTTTTACTAAAAAAATTTAATGACAAATTTTGATTTAGAGACAGGCTTGAAAATATCTTTGAAAATGAGTATTATACTAAAAACCGAATTTTGCTGCCTAAAGACAAAGTTTTTAATAAACCAGTCTAATTTTTGGCAAAAAAGTGTAAATTGCGGCTAGGAATAAAGTACTTTTGTTGCTTTTACTAAAAAAATTTAATGACAAATTTGGATTTAGAGACAGGCTTGAAAATATCTTTGAAAATGAGTATTATACAAAAAACCGAATTTTGCTGCCTAAAGACAAAGTTTTTAATAAACCAGTCTGATTTTTTGAAAACAAGTGTAAATTGAGGCTAGGAATGAAGCACTTGTGTTGCTTTTACTTAAAAAAATTTAATGACAAATTTTGATTTAGAGACAGGCTTGAAATATCTTTGAAAATGAGTATTATACAAAAAACCGAATTTTGCTGCCTAAAGACAAAGTTTCTAATAAACGAGTCTGATTTTGTGCAAAAAAGTGTAACTTGCGGCTTGGAATAAAGCACTTTTGTTGGTTTTACTAAAAAAATTTAATGACAAATTTTGATTTAGAGACGGGCTTGAAAATATCTTTGAAAATGTGTATTATACAAAAAACCTATTTTGCTCCCAACAGACAAAGTTTTTTTTATAAATCCGTCGGATTTTTTTAAACAAGTGTAAATTGCGGCCTGGAATAAAGAACTTTTGTGGGTTTTACTTAAAAAAATTTAATGAAAAATTTGGATTTAGAGAAAGGCTTGAAAATATCTTTGAAAATGAGTATTATACAAAAAACCGAATTTTGCTGCCTAAAGACAAGGTCTTTAATAAACCAGTCTGACTTTTTGCAAAAAAGTGTAAATTGCGGCTAGGAATAAAGCACTCTTGTTGCTTTTACTAAAAAAATTTAATGAAAAATTTGGATTTCGAGACAGGCTTGAAAATATCTTTGAAAATGAGTATTATACAAAAAACCGAATTTTACTGCCTAAAGACAAGGTCTTTAATAAACCAGTCTGACTTTTTGCAAAAAAGTGTAAATTGCGGCTTGGAATAAAGCAGTTTTGTTGCTTTTACTTAAAAAAATTAATTGACAAATTTTGAATTAGAGACAGGCTTGAAATATCTTTGAAAATGAGTATTATACAAAAAACCGAATTTTGCTGCCTAAAGACAAGGTCTTTAATAAACCAGTCTGACTTTTTGCAAAAAAGTGTAAATTGCGGCTTGGAATAAAGCACTTTTGTTGCTTTTACTTAAAAAAATTAATTGACAAATTTTGATTTAGAGACGGGCTTGAAAATATCTTTGAAAATGAGTATTATACAAAGAAACGAATTTTGCTGCCTAAAGACAAGGTCTTTAATAAACCAGTCTGACGTTTTGCAAAAAAGTGTAAATTGCGGCTTGGAATAAAGCACTTTTGTTGCTTTTACTTAAAAAAATTAATTGACAAATTTTGAATTAGAGACAGGCTTGAAATATCTTTGAAAATGAGTATTATACAAAAAACCGAATTTTGCTGCCTAAAGACAAGGTCTTTAATAAACCAGTCTGACTTTTTGCAAAAAAGTGTAAATTGCGGCTTGAAATAAAGCACTTTTGTTGCTTTTACTTAAAAAAATTAATTGACAAATTTTGAATTAGAGACAGGCTTGAAATATCTTTGAAAATGAGTATTATACAAAAAACCGAATTTTGCTGCCTAAAGACAAAGTTTTTAATAAACCAGTCTAACTTTTGCAAAAAAGTGTAAATTGCGGCTTGGAATAAAGCACTTTTGTTGGTTTTACTAAAAAAATTTAATGACAAATTTTGATTTAGAGACGGGCTTGAAAATATCTTTGAAAATGAGTATTATACAAAGAAACGAATTTTGCTGCCTAAAGACAAGGTCTTTAATAAACCAGTCCGACTTTTTGCAAAAAAGTGTAAATTGCGGCTTGGAATAAAGAACTTTTGTGGGTTTTACTTAAAAAAATTTAATGACAAATTTTGATTTAGAGACAGGCTTGAAAATATCTTTGAAAATGAGTATTATGTAAAAAACAGAATTTTGCTGCCTAATGACAAAGTTTTTAATAAATCCGTCTGATTTTTTGATAACAAGTGTAAATTGCGGCTAGGAATGAAGCACTTGTGTTGCTTTTACTTAAAAAAATTTAATGACAAATTTTGATTTAGAGACAGGCTTGAAAATATCTTTGAAAATGAGTATTATACAAAAAACCGAATTTTGCTGCCTAAAGACAAGGTCTTTAATAAACCAGTCTGACTTTTTGCAAAAAAGTGTAAATTGCGGCTAGGAATAAAGCACTCTTGTTGCTTTTACTAAAAAAATTTAATGAAAAATTTGGATTTAGAGACAGGCTTGAAAATATCTTTGAAAATGAGTATTATACAAAAAACCGAATTTTGCTGCCTAAAGACAAGGTCTTTAATAAACCAGTCTGACTTTATGCAAAAAAGTGTAAATTGCGGCTTGGAATAAAGCACTTTTGTTGCTTTTACTTAAAAAAATTAATTGACAAATTTTTAATTTAGAGACAGGCTTGAAATATCTTTGAAAATGAGTATTATACAAAAAACCGAATTTTGCTGCCTAAAGACAAAGTTTTTAATAAATCCGTCTGATTTTTTGAAAACATACGTAAATTGCGGCTTGGAATAAAGCACTTTTGTTGCTTTTACTTAAAAAAATTAATTGACAAATTTTGATTTAGAGACAGGCTTGAAATATCTTTGAAAATGAGTATTATACAAAAAACCGAATTTTGCTGCCTAAAGACAAAGTTTTTAATAAACGAGTCTGATTTTGTGCAAAGAAGTGTAACTTGCGGCTGGGAATAAAGCACTTTTGTTGCTTTTACTAAAAAAATTTAATGACAAATTTTGATTTAGAGACAGGCTTGAAATATCTTTGAAAATTAGTATTATACAAAAAACCGAATTTTGCTGCCTAAAGACAAAGTTTTTAATAAATCCGTCTGATTTTTTTAAAACAAGTGTAAATTGCGGCTAAGAATAAAGCACTTTTGTTGGTTTTACTAAAAAAATTTAATGACAAATTTTGATTTAGAGACGGGCTTGAAAATATCTTTGAAAATGAGTATTATACAAAAAACCGAATTTTGCTGCCTAAAGACAAAGTTTTTAATAAACCAGTCTAACTTTTGCAAAAAAGTGTAAATTGCGGCTAGGAATAAAGCACTTTTGTTGCTTTTACTAAAAAAATTTAATGACAAATTTTGATTTAGAGACAGGCTTGAAAATATCTTTGAATATGAGTATTATACAAAAAACCGAATTTTGCTGCCTAAAGACAAAGTTTTTAATAAACCAGTCTAACTTTTGCAAAAAAGTGTAAATTGCGGCTAGGAATAAAGCACTTTTGTTGCTTTTACTAAAAAAATTTAATGACAAATTTTGATTTAGAGACAGGCTTGAAAATATCTTTGAAAATGAGTATTATACAAAGAAACGAATTTTGCTGCCTAAAGACAAGGTCTTTAATAAACCAGTCTGACTTTTTGCAAAAAAGTGTAAATTGCGGCTTGGAATAAAGCACTTTTGTTGCTTTTACTTAAAAAAATTAATTGACAAATTTTGAATTAGAGATAGGCTTGAAATATCTTTGAAAATGAGTATTATACAAAAAACCGAATTTTGCTGCCTAAAGACAAGGTCTTTAATAAACCAGTCTGACTTTTTGCAAAAAAGTGTAAATTGCGGCTTGGAATAAAGCACTTTTGTTGCTTTTACTAAAAAAATTTAATGACAAATTTTGATTTAGAGACGGGCTTGAAAATATCTTTGAAAATGAGTATTATACAAAAAACCGAATTTTGCTGCCTAAAGACAAAGTTTTTAATAAACCAGTCTAATTTTTGGCAAAAAAGTGTAAATTGCGGCTAGGAATAAAGCACTTTTGTTGCTTTTACTAAAAAAATTTAATGACAAATTTTGATTTAGAGACAGGCTTGAAAATATCTTTGAAAATGAGTATTATACAAAAAACCGAATTTTGCTGCCTAAAGACAAAGTTTTTAATAAACCAGACTAACTTTTGCAAAAAAGTGTAAATTGCGGCTAGGAATGAAGCACTTGTGTTGCTTTTACTTAAAAAAATTTAATAACAAATTTTGATTTAGAGACAGGCTTGAAAATATCTTTGAAAATGAGTATTATACAAAAAACAAATTTTGCTGCCTAAAGACAAAGTTTTTAATAAACCAGTCTGATTTTTTGAAAACAAGTGTAAATTGCGGCTAGGAATGAAGCACTTGTGTTGCTTTTACTTAAAAAAATTTAATGACAAATTTTGATTTAGAGACAGGCTTGAAAATATCTTTGAAAATGAGTATTATACAAAGAAACGAATTTTGCTGCCTAAAGACAAGGTCTTTAATAAACCAGTCTGACTTTTTGCAAAAAAGTGTAAATTGCGGCTTGGAATAAAGCACTTTTGTTGCTTTTACTTAAAAAAATTAATTGACAAATTTTGAATTAGAGACAGGCTTGAAATATCTTTGAAAATGAGTATTATACAAAAAACCGAATTTTGCTGCCTAAAGACAAGGTCTTTAATAAACCAGTCTGACTTTTTGCAAAAAAGTGTAAATTGCGGCTTGGAATAAAGCACTTTTGTTGCTTTTACTTAAAAAAATTAATTGACAAATTTTGAATTAGAGACAGGCTTGAAATATCTTTGAAAATGAGTATTATACAAAAAACCGAATTTTGCTGCCTAAAGACAAAGTTTTTAATAAACCAGTCTAACTTTTGCAAAAAAGTGTAAATTGCGGCTTGGAATAAAGCACTTTTGTTGGTTTTACTAAAAAAATTTAATGACAAATTTTGATTTAGAGACGGGCTTGAAAATATCTTTGAAAATGAGTATTATACAAAGAAACGAATTTTGCTGCCTAAAGACAAGGTCTTTAATAAACCAGTCTGACTTTTTGCAAAAAAGTGTAAATTGCGGCTTGGAATAAAGGACTTTTGTGGGTTTTACTTAAAAAAATTTAATGACAAATTTTGATTTAGAGACAGGCTTGAAAATATCTTTGAAAATGAGTATTATGTAAAAAACAGAATTTTGCTGCCTAATGACAAAGTTTTTAATAAATCCGTCTGATTTTTTGATAACAAGTGTAAATTGCGGCTAGGAATGAAGCACTTGTGTTGCTTTTACTTAAAAAAATTTAATGACAAATTTTGATTTAGAGACAGGCTTGAAACTATCTTTGAAAATGAGTATTATACAAAAAACCGAATTTTGCTGCCTAAAGACAAAGTTTTTAATAAACCAGTCTAATTTTTGGCAAAAAAGTGTAAATTGCGGCTAGGAATAAAGCACTCTTGTTGCTTTTTCTAAAAAAATTTAATGAAAAATTTGGATTTAGAGACAGGCTTGAAAATATCTTTGAAAATGAGTATTATACAAAAAACCGAATTTTGCTGCCTAAAGACAAGGTCTTTAATAAACCAGTCTGACTTTTTGCAAAAAAGTGTAAATTGCGGCTAGGAATAAAGCACTCTTGTTGCTTTTACTAAAAAAATTTAATGAAAAATTTGGATTTAGAGACAGGCTTGAAAATATCTTTGAAAATGAGTATTATACAAAAAACCGAATTTTGCTGCCTAAAGACAAGGTCTTTAATAAACCAGTCTGACTTTATGCAAAAAAGTGTAAATTGCGGCTTGGAATAAAGCACTTTTGTTGCTTTTACTTAAAAAAATTAATTGACAAATTTTGAATTAGAGACAGGCTTGAAATATCTTTGAAAATGAGTATTATACAAAAAACCGAATTTTGCTGCCTAAAGACAAAGTTTTTAATAAATCCGTCTGATTTTGTGCAAAAAAGTGTAACTTGCGGCTGGGAATAAAGCACTTTTGTTGCTTTTACTAAAAAAATTTAATGACAAATTTTGATTTAGAGACAGGCTTGAAATATCTTTGAAAATTAGTATTATACAAAAAACCGAATTTTGCTGCCTAAAGACAAAGTTTTTAATAAATCCGTCTGATTTTTTTAAAACAAGTGTAAATTGCGGCTAAGAATAAAGCACTTTTGTTGGTTTTACTAAAAAAATTTAATGACAAATTTTGATTTAGAGACGGGCTTGAAAATATCTTTGAAAATGAGTATTATACAAAAAACCGAATTTTGCTGCCTAAAGACAAAGTTTTTAATAAACCAGTCTAACTTTTGCAAAAAAGTGTAAATTGCGGCTAGGAATAAAGCACTTTTGTTGCTTTTACTAAAAAAATTTAATGACAAATTTTGATTTAGAGACAGGCTTGAAAATATCTTTGAATATGAGTATTATACAAAAAACCGAATTTTGCTGCCTAAAGACAAAGTTTTTAATAAACCAGTCTAACTTTTGCAAAAAAGTGTAAATTGCGGCAAGGAATAAAGCACTTTTGTTGCTTTTACTAAAAAAATTTAATGACAAATTTGGATTTAGAGACAGGCTTGAAAATATCTTTGAAAATGAGTATTATGTAAAAAACAGAATTTTGCTGCCTAATGACAAAGTTTTTAATAAATCCGTCTGATTTTTTGATAACAAGTGTAAATTGCGGCTAGGAATGAAGCACTTGTGTTGCTTTTACTTAAAAAAATTTAATGACAAATTTTGATTTAGAGACAGGCTTGAAACTATCTTTGAAAATGAGTATTATACAAAAAACCGAATTTTGCTGCCTAAAGACAAAGTTTTTAATAAATCCGTCTGATTTTGTGCAAAAAAGTGTAACTTGCGGCTGGGAATAAAGCACTTTTGTTGCTTTTACTAAAAAAATTTAATGACAAATTTTGATTTAGAGACAGGCTTGAAATATCTTTGAAAATTAGTATTATACAAAAAACCGAATTTTGCTGCCTAAAGACAAAGTTTTTAATAAATCCGTCTGATTTTTTTAAAACAAGTGTAAATTGCGGCTAAGAATAAAGCACTTTTGTTGGTTTTACTAAAAAAATTTAATGACAAATTTTGATTTAGAGACGGGCTTGAAAATATCTTTGAAAATGAGTATTATACAAAAAACCGAATTTTGCTGCCTAAAGACAAAGTTTTTAATAAACCAGTCTAACTTTTGCAAAAAAGTGTAAATTGCGGCTAGGAATAAAGCACTTTTGTTGCTTTTACTAAAAAAATTTAATGACAAATTTTGATTTAGAGACAGGCTTGAAAATATCTTTGAATATGAGTATTATACAAAAAACCGAATTTTGCTGCCTAAAGACAAAGTTTTTAATAAACCAGTCTAACTTTTGCAAAAAAGTGTAAATTGCGGCAAGGAATAAAGCACTTTTGTTGCTTTTACTAAAAAAATTTAATGACAAATTTGGATTTAGAGACAGGCTTGAAAATATCTTTGAAAATGAGTATTATGTAAAAAACAGAATTTTGCTGCCTAATGACAAAGTTTTTAATAAATCCGTCTGATTTTTTGATAACAAGTGTAAATTGCGGCTAGGAATGAAGCACTTGTGTTGCTTTTACTTAAAAAAATTTAATGACAAATTTTGATTTAGAGACAGGCTTGAAACTATCTTTGAAAATGAGTATTATACAAAAAACCGAATTTTGCTGCCTTAAGACAAAGTTTTTAATAAACCAGTCTAACTTTTGCAAAAAAGTGTAAATTGCGGCTAGGAATGAAGCACTTGTGTTGCTTTTACTTAAAAAAATTTAATGACAAATTTTGAATTAGAGACAGGCTTGAAATATCTTTGAAAATGAGTATTATACAAAAAACCGAATTTTGCTGCCTAAAGACAAGGTCTTTAATAAACCAGTCTGACTTTTTGCAAAAAAGTGTAAATTGCGGCTTGGAATAAAGCACTTTTGTTGCTTTTACTTAAAAAAATTAATTGACAAATTTTGATTTAGAGACAGGCTTGAAATATCTTTGAAAATTAGTATTATACAAAAAACCGAATTTTGCTGCCTAAAGACAAAGTTTTTAATAAATCCGTCTGATTTTTTTAAAACAAGTGTAAATTGCGGCTAAGAATAAAGCACTTTTGTTGGTTTTACTAAAAAAATTTAATGACAAATTTTGATTTAGAGACGGGCTTGAAAATATCTTTGAAAATGAGTATTATACAAAAAACCGAATTTTGCTGCCTAAAGACAAAGTTTTTAATAAACCAGTCTAACTTTTGCAAAAAAGTGTAAATTGCGGCTAGGAATAAAGCACTTTTGTTGCTTTTACTAAAAAAATTTAATGACAAATTTTGATTTAGAGACAGGCTTGAAAATATCTTTGAATATGAGTATTATACAAAAAACCGAATTTTGCTGCCTAAAGACAAAGTTTTTAATAAACCAGTCTAACTTTTGCAAAAAAGTGTAAATTGCGGCTAGGAATAAAGCACTTTTGTTGCTTTTACTAAAAAAATTTAATGACAAATTTTGATTTAGAGACAGGCTTGAAAATATCTTTGAAAATGAGTATTATACAAAAAACCGAATTTTGCTGCCTAAAGACAAAGTTTTTAATAAACCAGTCTAACTTTTGCAAAAAAGTGTAAATTGCGGCAAGGAATAAAGCACTTTTGTTGCTTTTACTAAAAAAATTTAATGACAAATTTGGATTTAGAGACAGGCTTGAAAATATCTTTGAAAATGAGTATTATGTAAAAAACAGAATTTTGCTGCCTAATGACAAAGTTTTTAATAAATCCGTCTGATTTTTTGATAACAAGTGTAAATTGCGGCTAGGAATGAAGCACTTGTGTTGCTTTTACTTAAAAAAATTTAATGACAAATTTTGATTTAGAGACAGGCTTGAAACTATCTTTGAAAATGAGTATTATACAAAAAACCGAATTTTGCTGCCTTAAGACAAAGTTTTTAATAAACCAGTCTGATTTTTTGAAAACAAGTGTAAATTGCGGCTAGGAATGAAGCACTTGTGTTGCTTTTACTTAAAAAAATTTAATGACAAATTTTGATTTAGAGACAGGCTTGAAAATATCTTTGAAAATGAGTATTATACAAAGAAACGAATTTTGCTGCCTAAAGACAAGGTCTTTAATAAACCAGTCTGACTTTTTGCAAAAAAGTGTAAATTGCGGCTTGGAATAAAGCACTTTTGTTGCTTTTACTTAAAAAAATTAATTGACAAATTTTGAATTAGAGATAGGCTTGAAATATCTTTGAAAATGAGTATTATACAAAAAACCGAATTTTGCTGCCTAAAGACAAGGTCTTTAATAAACCAGTCTGACTTTTTGCAAAAAAGTGTAAATTGCGGCTTGGAATAAAGCACTTTTGTTGCTTTTACTAAAAAAATTTAATGACAAATTTTGATTTAGAGACGGGCTTGAAAATATCTTTGAAAATGAGTATTATACAAAAAACCGAATTTTGCTGCCTAAAGACAAAGTTTTTAATAAACCAGTCTAATTTTTAGCAAAAAAGTGTAAATTGCGGCTAGGAATAAAGCACTTTTGTTGCTTTTACTAAAAAAATTTAATGACAAATTTTGATTTAGAGACAGGCTTGAAAATATCTTTGAAAATGAGTATTATACAAAAAACCGAATTTTGCTGCCTAAAGACAAAGTTTTTAATAAACCAGTCTAACTTTTGCAAAAAAGTGTAAATTGCGGCTAGGAATGAAGCACTTGTGTTGCTTTTACTTAAAAAAATTTAATAACAAATTTTGATTTAGAGACAGGCTTGAAAATATCTTTGAAAATGAGTATTATACAAAAAACAAATTTTGCTGCCTAAAGACAAAGTTTTTAATAAACCAGTCTGATTTTTTGAAAACAAGTGTAAATTGCGGCTAGGAATGAAGCACTTGTGTTGCTTTTACTTAAAAAAATTTAATGACAAATTTTGATTTAGAGACAGGCTTGAAAATATCTTTGAAAATGAGTATTATACAAAGAAACGAATTTTGCTGCCTAAAGACAAGGTCTTTAATAAACCAGTCTGACTTTTTGCAAAAGAGTGTAAATTGCGGCTTGGAATAAAGCACTTTTGTTGCTTTTACTTAAAAAATTTAATTGACAAATTTTGAATTAGAGACAGGCTTGAAATATCTTTGAAAATGAGTATTATACAAAAAACCGAATTTTGCTGCCTAAAGACAAGGTCTTTAATAAACCAGTCTGACTTTTTGCAAAAAAGTGTAAATTGCGGCTTGGAATAAAGCACTTTTGTTGCTTTTACTTAAAAAAATTAATTGACAAATTTTGATTTAGAGACAGGCTTGAAATATCTTTGAAAATTAGTATTATACAAAAAACCGAATTTTGCTGCCTAAAGACAAAGTTTTTAATAAATCCGTCTGATTTTTTTAAAACAAGTGTAAATTGCGGCTAAGAATAAAGCACTTTTGTTGGTTTTACTAAAAAAATTTAATGACAAATTTTGATTTAGAGACGGGCTTGAAACTATCTTTGAAAATGAGTATTATACAAAAAACCGAATTTTGCTGCCTTAAGACAAAGTTTTTAATAAACCAGTCTAACTTTTGCAAAAAAGTGTAAATTGCGGCTAGGAATGAAGCACTTGTGTTGCTTTTACTTAAAAAAATTTAATGACAAATTTTGAATTAGAGACAGGCTTGAAATATCTTTGAAAATGAGTATTATACAAAAAACCGAATTTTGCTGCCTTAAGACAAAGTTTTTAATAAACCAGTCTAACTTTTGCAAAAAAGTGTAAATTGCGGCTAGGAATGAAGCACTTGTGTTGCTTTTACTTAAAAAAATTTAATGACAAATTTTGAATTAGAGACAGGCTTGAAATATCTTTGAAAATGAGTATTATACAAAAAACCGAATTTTGCTGCCTAAAGACAAAGTTTTTAATAAACCAGTCTAACTTTTGCAAAAAAGTGTAAATTGCGGCTAGGAATAAAGCACTTTTGTTGCTTTTACTAAAAAAATTTAATGACAAATTTTGATTTAGAGACAGGCTTGAAAATATCTTTGAATATGAGTATTATACAAAAAACCGAATTTTGCTGCCTAAAGACAAAGTTTTTAATAAACCAGTCTAACTTTTGCAAAAAAGTGTAAATTGCGGCTAGGAATAAAGCACTTTTGTTGCTTTTACTAAAAAAATTTAATGACAAATTTTGATTTAGAGACAGGCTTGAAAATATCTTTGAAAATGAGTATTATACAAAAAACCGAATTTTGCTGCCTAAAGACAAAGTTTTTAATAAACCAGTCTAACTTTTGCAAAAAAGTGTAAATTGCGGCAAGGAATAAAGCACTTTTGTTGCTTTTACTAAAAAAATTTAATGACAAATTTGGATTTAGAGACAGGCTTGAAAATATCTTTGAAAATGAGTATTATGTAAAAAACAGAATTTTGCTGCCTAATGACAAAGTTTTTAATAAATCCGTCTGATTTTTTGATAACAAGTGTAAATTGCGGCTAGGAATGAAGCACTTGTGTTGCTTTTACTTAAAAAAATTTAATGACAAATTTTGATTTAGAGACAGGCTTGAAACTATCTTTGAAAATGAGTATTATACAAAAAACCGAATTTTGCTGCCTAAAGACAAAGTTTTTAATAAACCAGTCTGATTTTTTGAAAACAAGTGTAAATTGCGGCTAGGAATGAAGCACTTGTGTTGCTTTTACTTAAAAAAATTTAATGACAAATTTTGATTTAGAGACAGGCTTGAAAATATCTTTGAAAATGAGTATTATACAAAGAAACGAATTTTGCTGCCTAAAGACAAGGTCTTTAATAAACCAGTCTGACTTTTTGCAAAAAAGTGTAAATTGCGGCTTGGAATAAAGCACTTTTGTTGCTTTTACTTAAAAAAATTAATTGACAAATTTTGAATTAGAGATAGGCTTGAAATATCTTTGAAAATGAGTATTATACAAAAAACCGAATTTTGCTGCCTAAAGACAAAGTTTTTAATAAACCAGTCTAATTTTTGGCAAAAAAGTGTAAATTGCGGCTAGGAATAAAGCACTTTTGTTGCTTTTACTAAAAAAATTTAATGACAAATTTTGATTTAGAGACAGGCTTGAAAATATCTTTGAAAATGAGTATTATACAAAAAACCGAATTTTGCTGCCTAAAGACAAAGTTTTTAATAAACCAGTCTAATTTTTGGCAAAAAAGTGTAAATTGCGGCTAGGAATAAAGCACTTTTGTTGCTTTTACTTAAAAAAATTTAATGACAAATTTTGATTTAGAGACAGGCTTGAAAATATCTTTGAAAATGAGTATTATACAAAAAACCGAATTTTGCTGCCTAAAGACAAAGTTTTTAATAAACCAGTCTAATTTTTGGCAAAAAAGTGTAAATTGCGGCTAGGAATAAAGCACTTGTGTTGCTTTTACTTAAAAAAATTTAATGACAAATTTTGATTTAGAGACAGGCTTGAAACTATCTTTGAAAATGAGTATTATACAAAAAACCGAATTTTGCTGCCTAAAGACAAAGTTTTTAATAAACCAGTCTGATTTTTTGAAAACAAGTGTAAATTGCGGCTAGGAATGAAGCACTTGTGTTGCTTTTACTTAAAAAAATTTAATGACAAATTTTGATTTAGAGACAGGCTTGAAACTATCTTTGAAAATGAGTATTATACAAAAAACCGAATTTTGCTGCCTAAAGACAAGGTCTTTAATAAACCAGTCTGACTTTTTGCAAAAAAGTGTAAATTGCGGCTTGGAATAAAGCACTTTTGTTGCTTTTACTAAAAAAATTTAATGACAAATTTTGATTTAGAGACGGGCTTGAAAATATCTTTGAAAATGAGTATTATACAAAAAACCGAATTTTGCTGCCTAAAGACAAAGTTTTTAATAAACCAGTCTAATTTTTGGCAAAAAAGTGTAAATTGCGGCTAGGAATAAAGCACTTTTGTTGCTTTTACTAAAAAAATTTAATGACAAATTTTGATTTAGAGACAGGCTTGAAAATATCTTTGAAAATGAGTATTATACAAAAAACCGAATTTTGCTGCCTAAAGACAAAGTTTTTAATAAACCAGTCTAACTTTTGCAAAAAAGTGTTAATTGCGGCTAGGAATGAAGCACTTGTGTTGCTTTTACTTAAAAAAATTTAATAACAAATTTTGATTTAGAGACAGGCTTGAAAATATCTTTGAAAATGAGTATTATACAAAAAACAAATTTTGCTGCCTAAAGACAAAGTTTTTAATAAACCAGTCTGATTTTTTGAAAACAAGTGTAAATTGCGGCTAGGAATGAAGCACTTGTGTTGCTTTTACTTAAAAAAATTTAATGACAAATTTTGATTTAGAGACAGGCTTGAAAATATCTTTGAAAATGAGTATTATACAAAGAAACGAATTTTGCTGCCTAAAGACAAGGTCTTTAATAAACCAGTCTGACTGTTTGCAAAAAAGTGTAAATTGCGGCTTGGAATAAAGCACTTTTGTTGCTTTTACTTAAAAAATTTAATTGACAAATTTTGAATTAGAGACAGGCTTGAAATATCTTTGAAAATGAGTATTATACAAAAAACCGAATTTTGCTGCCTAAAGACAAGGTCTTTAATAAACCAGTCTGACTTTTTGCAAAAAAGTGTAAATTGCGGCTTGGAATAAAGCACTTTTGTTGCTTTTACTTAAAAAAATTAATTGACAAATTTTGAATTAGAGACAGGCTTGAAAATATCTTTGAAAATGAGTATTATACAAAGAAACGAATTTTGCTGCCTAAAGACAAGGTCTTTAATAAACCAGTCTGACGTTTTGCAAAAAAGTGTAAATTGCGGCTTGGAATAAAGCACTTTTGTTGCTTTTACTTAAAAAAATTAATTGACAAATTTTGAATTAGAGACAGGCTTGAAATATCTTTGAAAATGAGTATTATACAAAAAACCGAATTTTGCTGCCTAAAGACAAGGTCTTTAATAAACCAGTCTGACTTTTTGCAAAAAAGTGTAAATTGCGGCTTGGAATAAAGCACTTTTGTTGCTTTTACTTAAAAAAATTAATTGACAAATTTTGAATTAGAGACAGGCTTGAAATATCTTTGAAAATGAGTATTATACAAAAAACCGAATTTTGCTGCCTAAAGACAAAGTTTTTAATAAACCAGTCTAACTTTTGCAAAAAAGTGTAAATTGCGGCTTGGAATAAAGAACTTTTGTGGGTTTTACTTAAAAAAATTTAATGACAAATTTTGATTTAGAGACAGGCTTGAAAATATCTTTGAAAATGAGTATTATGTAAAAAACAGAGTTTTGCTGCCTAATGACAAAGTTTTTAATAAATCCGTCTGATTTTTTGATAACAAGTGTAAATTGCGGCTAGGAATGAAGCACTTGTGTTGCTTTTACTTAAAAAAATTTAATGACAAATTTTGATTTAGAGACAGGCTTGAAACTATCTTTGAAAATGAGTATTATACAAAAAACCGAATTTTGCTGCCTTAAGACAAAGTTTTTAATAAACCAGTCTGATTTTTTGAAAACAAGTGTAAATTGCGGCTAGGAATGAAGCACTTGTGTTGCTTTTACTTAAAAAAATTTAATGACAAATTTTGATTTAGAGACAGGCTTGAAAATATCTTTGAAAATGAGTATTATACAAAGAAACGAATTTTGCTGCCTAAAGACAAGGTCTTTAATAAACCAGTCTGACGTTTTGCAAAAAAGTGTAAATTGCGGCTTGGAATAAAGCACTTTTGTTGCTTTTACTTAAAAAAATTAATTGACAAATTTTGAATTAGAGACAGGCTTGAAATATCTTTGAAAATGAGTATTATACAAAAAACCGAATTTTGCTGCCTAAAGACAAGGTCTTTAATAAACCAGTCTGACTTTTTGCAAAAAAGTGTAAATTGCGGCTTGGAATAAAGCACTTTTGTTGCTTTTACTTAAAAAAATTAATTGACAAATTTTGAATTAGAGACAGGCTTGAAATATCTTTGAAAATGAGTATTATACAAAAAACCGAATTTTGCTGCCTAAAGACAAAGTTTTTAATAAACCAGTCTAACTTTTGCAAAAAAGTGTAAATTGCGGCTTGGAATAAAGCACTTTTGTTGGTTTTACTAAAAAAATTTAATGACAAATTTTGATTTAGAGACGGGCTTGAAAATATCTTTGAAAATGAGTATTATACAAAGAAACGAATTTTGCTGCCTAAAGACAAGGTCTTTAATAAACCAGTCTGACTTTTTGCAAAAAAGTGTAAATTGCGGCTTGGAATAAAGAACTTTTGTGGGTTTTACTTAAAAAAATTTAATGACAAATTTTGATTTAGAGACAGGCTTGAAAATATCTTTGAAAATGAGTATTATGTAAAAAACAGAATTTTGCTGCCTAATGACAAAGTTTTTAATAAATCCGTCTGATTTTTTGATAACAAGTGTAAATTGCGGCTAGGAATAAAGTACTTTTGTTGCTTTTACTTAAAAAAATTAATTGACAAATTTTGAATTAGAGACAGGCTTGAAATATCTTTGAAAATGAGTATTATACAAAAAACCGAATTTTGCTGCCTAAAGACAAAGTTTTTAATAAACCAGTCTGACTTTATGCAAAAAAGTGTAAATTGCGGCTTGGAATAAAGCACTTTTGTTGCTTTTACTTAAAAAAATTAATTGACAAATTTTGAATTAGAGACAGGCTTGAAATATCTTTGAAAATGAGTATTATACAAAAAACCGAATTTTGCTGCCTAAAGACAAGGTCTTTAATAAAGCAGTCTGACTTTTTTGCAAAAAAGTGTAAATTGCGGCTTGGAATAAAGCACTTTTGTTGCTTTTACTTAAAAAAATTAATTGACAAATTTTGAATTAGAGACAGGCTTGAAATATCCTTGAAAATGAGTATTATACAAAAAACCGAATTTTGCTGCCTAAAGACAAAGTTTTTAATAAATCCGTCTGATTTTTTTAAAACAAGTGTAAATTGCGGCTTGGAATAAAGCACTTTTGTTGGTTTTACTAAAAAATTTTAAAATCAAATTTTGATTTAGAGACGGGCTTGAAAATATCTTTGAAAATGAGTATTATACAAAAAACCGAATTTTGCTGCCTAAAGACAAAGTTTTTAATAAACCAGTCTAACTTTTGCAAAAAAGTGTAAATTGCGGCCAGGAATGAAGCACTTTTGTTGGTTTTACTAAAAAAATTTAATGACAAATTTTGATTTAGAGACGGGCTTGAAAATATCTTTGAAAATGAGTATTATACAAAGAAACGAATTTTGCTGCCTAAAGACAAGGTCTTTAATAAACCAGTCTAACTTTTGCAAAAAAGTGTAAATTGCGGCTTGGAATAAAGAACTTTTGTGGGTTTTACTTAAAAAAATTTAATGACAAATTTTGATTTAGAGACAGGCTTGAAAATATCTTTGAAAATGAGTATTATGTAAAAAACAGAATTTTGCTGCCTAATGACAAAGTTTTTAATAAATCCGTCTGATTTTTTGATAACAAGTGTAAATTGCGGCTAGGAATGAAGCACTTGTGTTGCTTTTACTTAAAAAAATTTAATGACAAATTTTGATTTAGAGACAGGCTTGAAACTATCTTTGAAAATGAGTATTATACAAAAAACCGAATTTTGCTGCCTTAAGACAAAGTTTTTAATAAACCAGTCTAATTTTTGGCAAAAAAGTGTAAATTGCGGCTAGGAATAAAGTACTTTTGTTGCTTTTACTTAAAAAAATTAATTGACAAATTTTGAATTAGAGACAGGCTTGAAATATCTTTGAAAATGAGTATTATACAAAAAACCGAATTTTGCTGCCTAAAGACAAAGTTTTTAATAAACCAGTCTGACTTTATGCAAAAAAGTGTAAATTGCGGCTTGGAATAAAGCACTTTTGTTGCTTTTACTTAAAAAAATTAATTGACAAATTTTGAATTAGAGACAGGCTTGAAATATCTTTGAAAATGAGTATTATACAAAAAACCGAATTTTGCTGCCTAAAGACAAGGTCTTTAATAAAGCAGTCTGACTTTTTGCAAAAAAGTGTAAATTGCGGCTTGGAATAAAGCACTTTTGTTGCTTTTACTTAAAAAAATTAATTGACAAATTTTGAATTAGAGACAGGCTTGAAATATCTTTGAAAATGAGTATTATACAAAAAACCGAATTTTGCTGCCTAAAGACAAAGTTTTTAATAAATCCGTCTGATTTTTTTAAAACAAGTGTAAATTGCGGCTTGGAATAAAGCACTTTTGTTGGTTTTACTAAAAAAATTTAAAATCAAATTTTGATTTAGAGACGGGCTTGAAAATATCTTTGAAAATGAGTATTATACAAAAAACCGAATTTTGCTGCCTAAAGACAAAGTTTTTAATAAACCAGTCTAACTTTTGCAAAAAAGTGTAAATTGCGGCCAGGAATGAAGCACTTGTGTTGCTTTTACTTAAAAAAATTTAATAACAAATTTTGATTTAGAGACAGGCTTGAAAATATCTTTGAAAATGAGTATTATACAAAAAACAAATTTTGCTGCCTAAAGACAAAGTTTTTAATAAACCAGTCTGATTTTTTGAAAACAAGTGTAAATTGCGGCTAGGAATGAAGCACTTGTGTTGCTTTTACTTAAAAAAATTTAATGACAAATTTTGATTTAGAGACAGGCTTGAAAATATCTTTGAAAATGAGTATTATACAAAGAAACGAATTTTGCTGCCTAAAGACAAGGTCTTTAATAAACCAGTCTGACTTTTTGCAAAAAAGTGTAAATTGCGGCTTGGAATAAAGCACTTTTGTTGCTTTTACTTAAAAAATTTAATTGACAAATTTTGAATTAGAGACAGGCTTGAAATATCTTTGAAAATGAGTATTATACAAAAAACCGAATTTTGCTGCCTAAAGACAAGGTCTTTAATAAACCAGTCTGACTTTTTGCAAAAAAGTGTAAATTGCGGCTTGGAATAAAGCACTTTTGTTGCTTTTACTTAAAAAAATTAATTGACAAATTTTGAATTAGAGACAGGCTTGAAAATATCTTTGAAAATGAGTATTATACAAAGAAACGAATTTTGCTGCCTAAAGACAAGGTCTTTAATAAACCAGTCTGACGTTTTGCAAAAAAGTGTAAATTGCGGCTTGGAATAAAGCACTTTTGTTGCTTTTACTTAAAAAAATTAATTGACAAATTTTGAATTAGAGACAGGCTTGAAATATCTTTGAAAATGAGTATTATACAAAAAACCGAATTTTGCTGCCTAAAGACAAAGTTTTTAATAAACCAGTCTAACTTTTGCAAAAAAGTGTAAATTGCGGCTTGGAATAAAGCACTTTTGTTGGTTTTACTAAAAAAATTTAATGACAAATTTTGATTTAGAGACGGGCTTGAAAATATCTTTGAAAATGAGTATTATACAAAGAAACGAATTTTGCTGCCTAAAGACAAGGTCTTTAATAAACCAGTCTGACTTTTTGCAAAAAAGTGTAAATTGCGGCTTGGAATAAAGAACTTTTGTGGGTTTTACTTAAAAAAATTTAATGACAAATTTTGATTTAGAGACAGGCTTGAAAATATCTTTGAAAATGAGTATTATACAAAGAAACGAATTTTGCTGCCTAAAGACAAGGTCTTTAATAAACCAGTCTGACTTTTTGCAAAAAAGTGTAAATTGCGGCTTGGAATAAAGAACTTTTGTGGGTTTTACTTAAAAAAATTTAATGACAAATTTTGATTTAGAGACAGGCTTGAAAATATCTTTGAAAATGAGTATTATGTAAAAAACAGAATTTTGCTGCCTAATGACAAAGTTTTTAATAAATCCGTCTGATTTTTTGATAACAAGTGTAAATTGCGGCTAGGAATAAAGTACTTTTGTTGCTTTTACTTAAAAAAATTAATTGACAAATTTTGAATTAGAGACAGGCTTGAAATATCTTTGAAAATGAGTATTATACAAAAAACCGAATTTTGCTGCCTAAAGACAAAGTTTTTAATAAACCAGTCTGACTTTATGCAAAAAAGTGTAAATTGCGGCTTGGAATAAAGCACTTTTGTTGCTTTTACTTAAAAAAATTAATTGACAAATTTTGAATTAGAGACAGGCTTGAAATATCTTTGAAAATGAGTATTATACAAAAAACCGAATTTTGCTGCCTAAAGACAAGGTCTTTAATAAAGCAGTCTGACTTTTTTGCAAAAAAGTGTAAATTGCGGCTTGGAATAAAGCACTTTTGTTGCTTTTACTTAAAAAAATTAATTGACAAATTTTGAATTAGAGACAGGCTTGAAATATCCTTGAAAATGAGTATTATACAAAAAACCGAATTTTGCTGCCTAAAGACAAAGTTTTTAATAAATCCGTCTGATTTTTTTAAAACAAGTGTAAATTGCGGCTTGGAATAAAGCACTTTTGTTGGTTTTACTAAAAAATTTTAAAATCAAATTTTGATTTAGAGACGGGCTTGAAAATATCTTTGAAAATGAGTATTATACAAAAAACCGAATTTTGCTGCCTAAAGACAAAGTTTTTAATAAACCAGTCTAACTTTTGCAAAAAAGTGTAAATTGCGGCCAGGAATGAAGCACTTTTGTTGGTTTTACTAAAAAAATTTAATGACAAATTTTGATTTAGAGACGGGCTTGAAAATATCTTTGAAAATGAGTATTATACAAAGAAACGAATTTTGCTGCCTAAAGACAAGGTCTTTAATAAACCAGTCTAACTTTTGCAAAAAAGTGTAAATTGCGGCTTGGAATAAAGAACTTTTGTGGGTTTTACTTAAAAAAATTTAATGACAAATTTTGATTTAGAGACAGGCTTGAAAATATCTTTGAAAATGAGTATTATGTAAAAAACAGAATTTTGCTGCCTAATGACAAAGTTTTTAATAAATCCGTCTGATTTTTTGATAACAAGTGTAAATTGCGGCTAGGAATGAAGCACTTGTGTTGCTTTTACTTAAAAAAATTTAATGACAAATTTTGATTTAGAGACAGGCTTGAAACTATCTTTGAAAATGAGTATTATACAAAAAACCGAATTTTGCTGCCTTAAGACAAAGTTTTTAATAAACCAGTCTAATTTTTGGCAAAAAAGTGTAAATTGCGGCTAGGAATAAAGTACTTTTGTTGCTTTTACTTAAAAAATTAATTGACAAATTTTGAATTAGAGACAGGCTTGAAATATCTTTGAAAATGAGTATTATACAAAAAACCGAATTTTGCTGCCTAAAGACAAAGTTTTTAATAAACCAGTCTGACTTTATGCAAAAAAGTGTAAATTGCGGCTTGGAATAAAGCACTTTTGTTGCTTTTACTTAAAAAAATTAATTGACAAATTTTGAATTAGAGACAGGCTTGAAATATCTTTGAAAATGAGTATTATACAAAAAACCGAATTTTGCTGCCTAAAGACAAGGTCTTTAATAAAGCAGTCTGACTTTTTGCAAAAAAGTGTAAATTGCGGCTTGGAATAAAGCACTTTTGTTGCTTTTACTTAAAAAAATTAATTGACAAATTTTGAATTAGAGACAGGCTTGAAATATCTTTGAAAATGAGTATTATACAAAAAACAGAATTTTGCTGCCTAAAGACAAAGTTTTTAATAAATCCGTCTGATTTTTTTAAAACAAGTGTAAATTGCGGCTTGGAATAAAGCACTTTTGTTGGTTTTACTAAAAAAATTTAAAATCAAATTTTGATTTAGAGACGGGCTTGAAAATATCTTTGAAAATGAGTATTATACAAAAAACCGAATTTTGCTGCCTAAAGACAAAGTTTTTAATAAACCAGTCTAACTT
>JAZKLR010000660.1:0-53139 GCA_037103525.1 Ganaspis brasiliensis
ATTCTTTTCTATTATGGGTCATTAATTACAATAATAATGAAAAGAAAACAATTTTAACAAATTTTTTAAATAAAAGTACCTTTGCGCATGTGCAGATATCATGTTACCGTGTTACGCATGCGCAATAATAAGACGGAATTTACTGCGCACTTATTAAAAAAAGTATGCTATATGTAGTGAAAATTTAATTATCTGGTGAAGTACAGCACTGCGCATGCGTAATTTTTGAATTTAATTAGAGCACATGTGTGACTATGACTGTGCATGATTGCGCATGTGTAACAGCAATACAAAACAACTGCGCATGTGAAATGTTTGTTTAGTAGTGCGCACGTTTACACAGCTGTGGTGCACTACTGCGCATGTGCAACAATATGTTGTTCATAAAAAAATGTTCAGTTTAACATGTTTGACACGAATAGTGCCAGTGCGCATTGTTACAAACTATAATAACATGGTGAAATGAACATTTTTGTAAGTAACCTATTGGAAAAAGTAGGTGAACTTTGAAGTCTGTACGACGATGAACGAAGTTTTTTCGGTATCGTATTAATATAATAGAAGATTACCACGTACAATTTTATGAATATTGGGAGAACTTTCAAACTAGTTATTCTCAATAAATAAGTAAATTTTTACAAAACTTTTTTAAACACTAATTATATGGAAGATTTTCTGACAGTATGTTAAATATTTATTACCCCCCCCCCCCGGTACCCCTAGAAAATGGATTTTAAAAGTATGAAAAATTGAAAACTTTCCGATCAAAATTTGTTACATTTTATAAACATTTTAAAGAAAAAAAGATTAAAATTAATAAAATTAAATACACTTTTAATGTTTTTATTATTTTTTATGTTCAATAATATAAATTTTTCTATTAAATTTCTTGAATTCCAATATTTAAATTGAATTTTGAATATTCTTTTCTATTATGGGTCATTAATTACAATAATAATGAAAAGAAAACAATTTTAACAAATTTTTTAAATAAAAGTACCTTTGCGCATGTGCAGATATCATGTTACCGTGTTACGCATGCGCAATAATAAGACGGAATTTACTGCGCACTTATTAAAAAAAGTATGCTATATGTAGTGAAAATTTAATTATCTGGTGAAGTACAGCACTGCGCATGCGTAATTTTTGAATTTAATTAGAGCACATGTGTGACTATGACTGTGCATGATTGCGCATGTGTAACAGCAATACAAAACAACTGCGCATGTGAAATGTTTGTTTAGTAGTGCGCACGTTTACACAGCTGTGGTGCACTACTGCGCATGTGCAACAATATGTTGTTCATAAAAAAATGTTCAGTTTAACATGTTTGACACGAATAGTGCCAGTGCGCATTGTTACAAACTATAATAACATGGTGAAATGAACATTTTTGTAAGTAACCTATTGGAAAAAGTAGGTGAACTTTGAAGTCTGTACGACGATGAACGAAGTTTTTTCGGTATCGTATTAATATAATAGAAGATTACCACGTACAATTTTATGAATATTGGGAGAACTTTCAAACTAGTTATTCTCAATAAATAAGTAAATTTTTACAAAACTTTTTTAAACACTAATTATATGGAAGATTTTCTGACAGTATGTTAAATATTTATTACCCCCCCCCCCCCCGGTACCCCTAGAAAATGGTTTTTAAAAGTATGAAAAATTGAAAACTTTCAGATCAAAATTTGTTACATTTTATAAACATTTTAAAGAAAAAAAGATTAAAATTAATAAAATTAAATACACTTTTAATGTTTTTATTATTTTTTATGTTCAATAATATAAATTTTTCTATTAAATTTCTTGAATTCCAATATTTAAATTGAATTTTGAATATTCTTTTCTATTATGGGTCATTAATTACAATAATAATAAAAAGAAAACAATTTTAACAAATTTTTTAAATAAAAGTACCTTTGCGCATGTGCAGATATCATGTTACCGTGTTACGCATGCGCAATAATAAGACGGAATTTACTGCGCACTTATTAAAAAAAGTATGCTATATGTAGTGAAAATTTAATTATCTGGTGAAGTACAGCACTGCGCATGCGTAATTTTTGAATTTAATTAGAGCACATGTGTGACTATGACTGTGCATGATTGCGCATGTGTAACAGCAATACAAAACAACTGCGCATGTGAAATGTTTGTTTAGTAGTGCGCACGTTTACACAGCTGTGGTGCACTACTGCGCATGTGCAACAATATGTTGTTCATAAAAAAATGTTCAGTTTAACATGTTTGACACGAATAGTGCCAGTGCGCATTGTTACAAACTATAATAACATGGTGAAATGAACATTTTTGTAAGTAACCTATTGGAAAAAGTAGGTGAACTTTGAAGTCTGTACGACGATGAACGAAGTTTTTTCGGTATCGTATTAATATAATAGAAGATTACCACGTACAATTTTATGAATATTGGGAGAACTTTCAAACTAGTTATTCTCAATAAATAAGTAAATTTTTACAAAACTTTTTTAAACACTAATTATATGGAAGATTTTCTGACAGTATGTTAAATATTTATAACCCCCCTCCCCCCCGGTACCCCTAGAAAATGGTTTTTAAAAGTATGAAAAATTGAAAACTTTCAGATCAAAATTTGTTACATTTTATAAACATTTTAAAGAAAAAAAGATTAAAATTAATAAAATTAAATACACTTTTAATGTTTTTATTATTTTTTATGTTCAATAATATAAATTTTTCTATTAAATTTCTTGAATTCCAATATTTAAATTGAATTTTGAATATTCTTTTCTATTATGGGTCATTAATTACAATAATAATGAAAAGAAAACAATTTTAACAAATTTTTTAAATAAAAGTACCTTTGCGCATGTGCAGATATCATGTTACCGTGTTACGCATGCGCAATAATAAGACGGAATTTACTGCGCACTTATTAAAAAAAGTATGCTATATGTAGTGAAAATTTAATTATCTGGTGAAGTACAGCACTGCGCATGCGTAATTTTTGAATTTAATTAGAGCACATGTGTGACTATGACTGTGCATGATTGCGCATGTGTAACAGCAATACAAAACAACTGCGCATGTGAAATGTTTGTTTAGTAGTGCGCACGTTTACACAGCTGTGGTGCACTACTGCGCATGTGCAACAATATGTTGTTCATAAAAAAATGTTCAGTTTAACATGTTTGACACGAATAGTGCCAGTGCGCATTGTTACAAACTATAATAACATGGTGAAATGAACATTTTTGTAAGTAACCTATTGGAAAAAGTAGGTGAACTTTGAAGTCTGTACGACGATGAACGAAGTTTTTTCGGTATCGTATTAATATAATAGAAGATTACCACGTACAATTTTATGAATATTGGGAGAACTTTCAAACTAGTTATTCTCAATAAATAAGTAAATTTTTACAAAACTTTTTTAAACACTAATTATATGGAAGATTTTCTGACAGTATGTTAAATATTTATTACCCCCCCCCCCCGGTACCCCTAGAAAATGGTTTTTAAAAGTATGAAAAATTGAAAACTTTCAGATCAAAATTTGTTACATTTTATAAACATTTTAAAGAAAAAAAGATTAAAATTAATAAAATTAAATACACTTTTAATGTTTTTATTATTTTTTATGTTCAATAATATAAATTTTTCTATTAAATTTCTTGAATTCCAATATTTAAATTGAATTTTGAATATTCTTTTCTATTATGGGTCATTAATTACAATAATAATGAAAAGAAAACAATTTTAACAAATTTTTTAAATAAAAGTACCTTTGCGCATGTGCAGATATCATGTTACCGTGTTACGCATGCGCAATAATAAGACGGAATTTACTGCGCACTTATTAAAAAAAGTATGCTATATGTAGTGAAAATTTAATTATCTGGTGAAGTACAGCACTGCGCATGCGTAATTTTTGAATTTAATTAGAGCACATGTGTGACTATGACTGTGCATGATTGCGCATGTGTAACAGCAATACAAAACAACTGCGCATGTGAAATGTTTGTTTAGTAGTGCGCACGTTTACACAGCTGTGGTGCACTACTGCGCATGTGCAACAATATGTTGTTCATAAAAAAATGTTCAGTTTAACATGTTTGACACGAATAGTGCCAGTGCGCATTGTTACAAACTATAATAACATGGTGAAATGAACATTTTTGTAAGTAACCTATTGGAAAAAGTAGGTGAACTTTGAAGTCTGTACGACGATGCACGAAGTTTTTTCGGTATCGTATTAATATAATAGAAGATTACCACGTACAATTTTATGAATATTGGGAGAACTTTCAAACTAGTTATTCTCAATAAATAAGTAAATTTTTACAAAACTTTTTTAAACACTAATTATATGGAAGATTTTCTGACAGTATGTTAAATATTTATTACCCCCCCCCCCGGTACCCCTAGAAAATGGTTTTTAAAAGTATGAAAAATTGAAAACTTTCAGATCAAAATTTGTTACATTTTATAAACATTTTAAAGAAAAAAAGATTAAAATTAATAAAATTAAATACACTTTTAATGTTTTTATTATTTTTTATGTTCAATAATATAAATTTTTCTATTAAATTTCTTGAATTCCAATATTTAAATTGAATTTTGAATATTCTTTTCTATTATGGGTCATTAATTACAATAATAATGAAAAGAAAACAATTTTAACAAATTTTTTAAATAAAAGTACCTTTGCGCATGTGCAGATATCATGTTACCGTGTTACGCATGCGCAATAATAAGACGGAATTTACTGCGCACTTATTAAAAAAAGTATGCTATATGTAGTGAAAATTTAATTATCTGGTGAAGTACAGCACTGCGCATGCGTAATTTTTGAATTTAATTAGAGCACATGTGTGACTATGACTGTGCATGATTGCGCGTGTGTAACAGCAATACAAAACAACTGCGCATGTGAAATGTTTGTTTAGTAGTGCGCACGTTTACACAGCTGTGGTGCACTACTGCGCATGTGCAACAATATGTTGTTCATAAAAAAATGTTCAGTTTAACATGTTTGACACGAATAGTGCCAGTGCGCATTGTTACAAACTATAATAACATGGTGAAATGAACATTTTTGTAAGTAACCTATTGGAAAAAGTAGGTGAACTTTGAAGTCTGTACGACGATGAACGAAGTTTTTTCGGTATCGTATTAATATAATAGAAGATTACCACGTACAATTTTATGAATATTGGGAGAACTTTCAAACTAGTTATTCTCAATAAATAAGTAAATTTTTACAAAACTTTTTTAAACACTAATTATATGGAAGATTTTCTGACAGTATGTTAAATATTTATTACCCCCCCCCCCCCCGGTACCCCTAGAAAATGGTTTTTAAAAGTATGAAAAATTGAAAACTTTCCGATCAAAATTTGTTACATTTTATAAACATTTTAAAGAAAAAAAGATTAAAATTAATAAAATTAAATACACTTTTAATGTTTTTATTATTTTTTATGTTCAATAATATAAATTTTTCTATTAAATTTCTTGAATTCCAATATTTAAATTGAATTTTGAATATTCTTTTCTATTATGGGTCATTAATTACAATAATAATGAAAAGAAAACAATTTTAACAAATTTTTTAAATAAAAGTACCTTTGCGCATGTGCAGATATCATGTTACCGTGTTACGCATGCGCAATAATAAGACGGAATTTACTGCGCACTTATTAAAAAAAGTATGCTATATGTAGTGAAAATTTAATTATCTGGTGAAGTACAGCACTGCGCATGCGTAATTTTTGAATTTAATTAGAGCACATGTGTGACTATGACTGTGCATGATTGCGCATGTGTAACAGCAATACAAAACAACTGCGCATGTGAAATGTTTGTTTAGTAGTGCGCACGTTTACACAGCTGTGGTGCACTACTGCGCATGTGCAACAATATGTTGTTCATAAAAAAATGTTCAGTTTAACATGTTTGACACGAATAGTGCCAGTGCGCATTGTTACAAACTATAATAACATGGTGAAATGAACATTTTTGTAAGTAACCTATTGGAAAAAGTAGGTGAACTTTGAAGTCTGTACGACGATGAACGAAGTTTTTTCGGTATCGTATTAATATAATAGAAGATTACCACGTACAATTTTATGAATATTGGGAGAACTTTCAAACTAGTTATTCTCAATAAATAAGTAAATTTTTACAAAACTTTTTTAAACACTAATTATATGGAAGATTTTCTGACAGTATGTTAAATATTTATTACCCCCCCCCCCCCGGTACCCCTAGAAAATGGATTTTAAAAGTATGAAAAATTGAAAACTTTCCGATCAAAATTTGTTACATTTTATAAACATTTTAAAGAAAAAAAGATTAAAATTAATAAAATTAAATACACTTTTAATGTTTTTATTATTTTTTATGTTCAATAATATAAATTTTTCTATTAAATTTCTTGAATTCCAATATTTAAATTGAATTTTGAATATTCTTTTCTATTATGGGTCATTAATTACAATAATAATGAAAAGAAAACAATTTTAACAAATTTTTTAAATAAAAGTACCTTTGCGCATGTGCAGATATCATGTTACCGTGTTACGCATGCGCAATAATAAGACGGAATTTACTGCGCACTTATTAAAAAAAGTATGCTATATGTAGTGAAAATTTAATTATCTGGTGAAGTACAGCACTGCGCATGCGTAATTTTTGAATTTAATTAGAGCACATGTGTGACTATGACTGTGCATGATTGCGCATGTGTAACAGCAATACAAAACAACTGCGCATGTGAAATGTTTGTTTAGTAGTGCGCACGTTTACACAGCTGTGGTGCACTACTGCGCATGTGCAACAATATGTTGTTCATAAAAAAATGTTCAGTTTAACATGTTTGACACGAATAGTGCCAGTGCGCATTGTTACAAACTATAATAACATGGTGAAATGAACATTTTTGTAAGTAACCTATTGGAAAAAGTAGGTGAACTTTGAAGTCTGTACGACGATGAACGAAGTTTTTTCGGTATCGTATTAATATAATAGAAGATTACCACGTACAATTTTATGAATATTGGGAGAACTTTCAAACTAGTTATTCTCAATAAATAAGTAAATTTTTACAAAACTTTTTTAAACACTAATTATATGGAAGATTTTCTGACAGTATGTTAAATATTTATTACCCCCCCCCCCCCCGGTACCCCTAGAAAATGGTTTTTAAAAGTATGAAAAATTGAAAACTTTCAGATCAAAATTTGTTACATTTTATAAACATTTTAAAGAAAAAAAGATTAAAATTAATAAAATTAAATACACTTTTAATGTTTTTATTATTTTTTATGTTCAATAATATAAATTTTTCTATTAAATTTCTTGAATTCCAATATTTAAATTGAATTTTGAATATTCTTTTCTATTATGGGTCATTAATTACAATAATAATAAAAAGAAAACAATTTTAACAAATTTTTTAAATAAAAGTACCTTTGCGCATGTGCAGATATCATGTTACCGTGTTACGCATGCGCAATAATAAGACGGAATTTACTGCGCACTTATTAAAAAAAGTATGCTATATGTAGTGAAAATTTAATTATCTGGTGAAGTACAGCACTGCGCATGCGTAATTTTTGAATTTAATTAGAGCACATGTGTGACTATGACTGTGCATGATTGCGCATGTGTAACAGCAATACAAAACAACTGCGCATGTGAAATGTTTGTTTAGTAGTGCGCACGTTTACACAGCTGTGGTGCACTACTGCGCATGTGCAACAATATGTTGTTCATAAAAAAATGTTCAGTTTAACATGTTTGACACGAATAGTGCCAGTGCGCATTGTTACAAACTATAATAACATGGTGAAATGAACATTTTTGTAAGTAACCTATTGGAAAAAGTAGGTGAACTTTGAAGTCTGTACGACGATGAACGAAGTTTTTTCGGTATCGTATTAATATAATAGAAGATTACCACGTACAATTTTATGAATATTGGGAGAACTTTCAAACTAGTTATTCTCAATAAATAAGTAAATTTTTACAAAACTTTTTTAAACACTAATTATATGGAAGATTTTCTGACAGTATGTTAAATATTTATAACCCCCCTCCCCCCCGGTACCCCTAGAAAATGGTTTTTAAAAGTATGAAAAATTGAAAACTTTCAGATCAAAATTTGTTACATTTTATAAACATTTTAAAGAAAAAAAGATTAAAATTAATAAAATTAAATACACTTTTAATGTTTTTATTATTTTTTATGTTCAATAATATAAATTTTTCTATTAAATTTCTTGAATTCCAATATTTAAATTGAATTTTGAATATTCTTTTCTATTATGGGTCATTAATTACAATAATAATGAAAAGAAAACAATTTTAACAAATTTTTTAAATAAAAGTACCTTTGCGCATGTGCAGATATCATGTTACCGTGTTACGCATGCGCAATAATAAGACGGAATTTACTGCGCACTTATTAAAAAAAGTATGCTATATGTAGTGAAAATTTAATTATCTGGTGAAGTACAGCACTGCGCATGCGTAATTTTTGAATTTAATTAGAGCACATGTGTGACTATGACTGTGCATGATTGCGCATGTGTAACAGCAATACAAAACAACTGCGCATGTGAAATGTTTGTTTAGTAGTGCGCACGTTTACACAGCTGTGGTGCACTACTGCGCATGTGCAACAATATGTTGTTCATAAAAAAATGTTCAGTTTAACATGTTTGACACGAATAGTGCCAGTGCGCATTGTTACAAACTATAATAACATGGTGAAATGAACATTTTTGTAAGTAACCTATTGGAAAAAGTAGGTGAACTTTGAAGTCTGTACGACGATGAACGAAGTTTTTTCGGTATCGTATTAATATAATAGAAGATTACCACGTACAATTTTATGAATATTGGGAGAACTTTCAAACTAGTTATTCTCAATAAATAAGTAAATTTTTACAAAACTTTTTTAAACACTAATTATATGGAAGATTTTCTGACAGTATGTTAAATATTTATTACCCCCCCCCCCCGGTACCCCTAGAAAATGGTTTTTAAAAGTATGAAAAATTGAAAACTTTCAGATCAAAATTTGTTACATTTTATAAACATTTTAAAGAAAAAAAGATTAAAATTAATAAAATTAAATACACTTTTAATGTTTTTATTATTTTTTATGTTCAATAATATAAATTTTTCTATTAAATTTCTTGAATTCCAATATTTAAATTGAATTTTGAATATTCTTTTCTATTATGGGTCATTAATTACAATAATAATGAAAAGAAAACAATTTTAACAAATTTTTTAAATAAAAGTACCTTTGCGCATGTGCAGATATCATGTTACCGTGTTACGCATGCGCAATAATAAGACGGAATTTACTGCGCACTTATTAAAAAAAGTATGCTATATGTAGTGAAAATTTAATTATCTGGTGAAGTACAGCACTGCGCATGCGTAATTTTTGAATTTAATTAGAGCACATGTGTGACTATGACTGTGCATGATTGCGCATGTGTAACAGCAATACAAAACAACTGCGCATGTGAAATGTTTGTTTGGTAGTGCGCACGTTTACACAGCTGTGGTGCACTACTGCGCATGTGCAACAATATGTTGTTCATAAAAAAATGTTCAGTTTAACATGTTTGACACGAATAGTGCCAGTGCGCATTGTTACAAACTATAATAACATGGTGAAATGAACATTTTTGTAAGTAACCTATTGGAAAAAGTAGGTGAACTTTGAAGTCTGTACGACGATGAACGAAGTTTTTTCGGTATCGTATTAATATAATAGAAGATTACCACGTACAATTTTATGAATATTGGGAGAACTTTCAAACTAGTTATTCTCAATAAATAAGTAAATTTTTACAAAACTTTTTTAAACACTAATTATATGGAAGATTTTCTGACAGTATGTTAAATATTTATTACCCCCCCCCCCCGGTACCCCTAGAAAATGGTTTTTAAAAGTATGAAAAATTGAAAACTTTCAGATCAAAATTTGTTACATTTTATAAACATTTTAAAGAAAAAAAGATTAAAATTAATAAAATTAAATACACTTTTAATGTTTTTATTATTTTTTATGTTCAATAATATAAATTTTTCTATTAAATTTCTTGAATTCCAATATTTAAATTGAATTTTGAATATTCTTTTCTATTATGGGTCATTAATTACAATAATAATGAAAAGAAAACAATTTTAACAAATTTTTTAAATAAAAGTACCTTTGCGCATGTGCAGATATCATGTTACCGTGTTACGCATGCGCAATAATAAGACGGAATTTACTGCGCACTTATTAAAAAAAGTATGCTATATGTAGTGAAAATTTAATTATCTGGTGAAGTACAGCACTGCGCATGCGTAATTTTTGAATTTAATTAGAGCACATGTGTGACTATGACTGTGCATGATTGCGCATGTGTAACAGCAATACAAAACAACTGCGCATGTGAAATGTTTGTTTAGTAGTGCGCACGTTTACACAGCTGTGGTGCACTACTGCGCATGTGCAACAATATGTTGTTCATAAAAAAATGTTCAGTTTAACATGTTTGACACGAATAGTGCCAGTGCGCATTGTTACAAACTATAATAACATGGTGAAATGAACATTTTTGTAAGTAACCTATTGGAAAAAGTAGGTGAACTTTGAAGTCTGTACGACGATGAACGAAGTTTTTTCGGTATCGTATTAATATAATAGAAATAGAAGATTACCACGTACAATTTTATGAATATTGGGAGAACTTTCAAACTAGTTATTCTCAATAAATAAGTAAATTTTTACAAAACTTTTTTAAACACTAATTATATGGAAGATTTTCTGACAGTATGTTAAATATTTATTACCCCCCCCCCCCCCGGTACCCCTAGAAAATGGTTTTTAAAAGTATGAAAAATTGAAAACTTTCAGATCAAAATTTGTTACATTTTATAAACATTTTAAAGAAAAAAAGATTAAAATTAATAAAATTAAATACACTTTTAATGTTTTTATTATTTTTTATGTTCAATAATATAAATTTTTCTATTAAATTTCTTGAATTCCAATATTTAAATTGAATTTTGAATATTCTTTTCTATTATGGGTCATTAATTACAATAATAATGAAAAGAAAACAATTTTAACAAATTTTTTAAATAAAAGTACCTTTGCGCATGTGCAGATATCATGTTACCGTGTTACGCATGCGCAATAATAAGACGGAATTTACTGCGCACTTATTAAAAAAAGTATGCTATATGTAGTGAAAATTTAATTATCTGGTGAAGTACAGCACTGCGCATGCGTAATTTTTGAATTTAATTAGAGCACATGTGTGACTATGACTGTGCATGATTGCGCATGTGTAACAGCAATACAAAACAACTGCGCATGTGAAATGTTTGTTTAGTAGTGCGCACGTTTACACAGCTGTGGTGCACTACTGCGCATGTGCAACAATATGTTGTTCATAAAAAAATGTTCAGTTTAACATGTTTGACACGAATAGTGCCAGTGCGCATTGTTACAAACTATAATAACATGGTGAAATGAACATTTTTGTAAGTAACCTATTGGAAAAAGTAGGTGAACTTTGAAGTCTGTACGACGATGCACGAAGTTTTTTCGGTATCGTATTAATATAATAGAAGATTACCACGTACAATTTTATGAATATTGGGAGAACTTTCAAACTAGTTATTCTCAATAAATAAGTAAATTTTTACAAAACTTTTTTAAACACTAATTATATGGAAGATTTTCTGACAGTATGTTAAATATTTATTACCCCCCCCCCCCCCGGTACCCCTAGAAAATGGTTTTTAAAAGTATGAAAAATTGAAAACTTTCAGATCAAAATTTGTTACATTTTATAAACATTTTAAAGAAAAAAAGATTAAAATTAATAAAATTAAATACACTTTTAATGTTTTTATTATTTTTTATGTTCAATAATATAAATTTTTCTATTAAATTTCTTGAATTCCAATATTTAAATTGAATTTTGAATATTCTTTTCTATTATGGGTCATTAATTACAATAATAATGAAAAGAAAACAATTTTAACAAATTTTTTAAATAAAAGTACCTTTGCGCATGTGCAGATATCATGTTACCGTGTTACGCATGCGCAATAATAAGACGGAATTTACTGCGCACTTATTAAAAAAAGTATGCTATATGTAGTGAAAATTTAATTATCTGGTGAAGTACAGCACTGCGCATGCGTAATTTTTGAATTTAATTAGAGCACATGTGTGACTATGACTGTGCATGATTGCGCGTGTGTAACAGCAATACAAAACAACTGCGCATGTGAAATGTTTGTTTAGTAGTGCGCACGTTTACACAGCTGTGGTGCACTACTGCGCATGTGCAACAATATGTTGTTCATAAAAAAATGTTCAGTTTAACATGTTTGACACGAATAGTGCCAGTGCGCATTGTTACAAACTATAATAACATGGTGAAATGAACATTTTTGTAAGTAACCTATTGGAAAAAGTAGGTGAACTTTGAAGTCTGTACGACGATGAACGAAGTTTTTTCGGTATCGTATTAATATAATAGAAGATTACCACGTACAATTTTATGAATATTGGGAGAACTTTCAAACTAGTTATTCTCAATAAATAAGTAAATTTTTACAAAACTTTTTTAAACACTAATTATATGGAAGATTTTCTGACAGTATGTTAAATATTTATTACCCCCCCCCCCCCCCGGTACCCCTAGAAAATGGTTTTTAAAAGTATGAAAAATTGAAAACTTTCCGATCAAAATTTGTTACATTTTATAAACATTTTAAAGAAAAAAAGATTAAAATTAATAAAATTAAATACACTTTTAATGTTTTTATTATTTTTTATGTTCAATAATATAAATTTTTCTATTAAATTTCTTGAATTCCAATATTTAAATTGAATTTTGAATATTCTTTTCTATTATGGGTCATTAATTACAATAATAATGAAAAGAAAACAATTTTAACAAATTTTTTAAATAAAAGTACCTTTGCGCATGTGCAGATATCATGTTACCGTGTTACGCATGCGCAATAATAAGACGGAATTTACTGCGCACTTATTAAAAAAAGTATGCTATATGTAGTGAAAATTTAATTATCTGGTGAAGTACAGCACTGCGCATGCGTAATTTTTGAATTTAATTAGAGCACATGTGTGACTATGACTGTGCATGATTGCGCGTGTGTAACAGCAATACAAAACAACTGCGCATGTGAAATGTTTGTTTAGTAGTGCGCACGTTTACACAGCTGTGGTGCACTACTGCGCATGTGCAACAATATGTTGTTCATAAAAAAATGTTCAGTTTAACATGTTTGACACGAATAGTGCCAGTGCGCATTGTTACAAACTATAATAACATGGTGAAATGAACATTTTTGTAAGTAACCTATTGGAAAAAGTAGGTGAACTTTGAAGTCTGTACGACGATGAACGAAGTTTTTTCGGTATCGTATTAATATAATAGAAGATTACCACGTACAATTTTATGAATATTGGGAGAACTTTCAAACTAGTTATTCTCAATAAATAAGTAAATTTTTACAAAACTTTTTTAAACACTAATTATATGGAAGATTTTCTGACAGTATGTTAAATATTTATTACCCCCCCCCCCCCCCGGTACCCCTAGAAAATGGTTTTTAAAAGTATGAAAAATTGAAAACTTTCCGATCAAAATTTGTTACATTTTATAAACATTTTAAAGAAAAAAAGATTAAAATTAATAAAATTAAATACACTTTTAATGTTTTTATTATTTTTTATGTTCAATAATATAAATTTTTCTATTAAATTTCTTGAATTCCAATATTTAAATTGAATTTTGAATATTCTTTTCTATTATGGGTCATTAATTACAATAATAATGAAAAGAAAACAATTTTAACAAATTTTTTAAATAAAAGTACCTTTGCGCATGTGCAGATATCATGTTACCGTGTTACGCATGCGCAATAATAAGACGGAATTTACTGCGCACTTATTAAAAAAAGTATGCTATATGTAGTGAAAATTTAATTATCTGGTGAAGTACAGCACTGCGCATGCGTAATTTTTGAATTTAATTAGAGCACATGTGTGACTATGACTGTGCATGATTGCGCATGTGTAACAGCAATACAAAACAACTGCGCATGTGAAATGTTTGTTTAGTAGTGCGCACGTTTACACAGCTGTGGTGCACTACTGCGCATGTGCAACAATATGTTGTTCATAAAAAAATGTTCAGTTTAACATGTTTGACACGAATAGTGCCAGTGCGCATTGTTACAAACTATAATAACATGGTGAAATGAACATTTTTGTAAGTAACCTATTGGAAAAAGTAGGTGAACTTTGAAGTCTGTACGACGATGAACGAAGTTTTTTCGGTATCGTATTAATATAATAGAAGATTACCACGTACAATTTTATGAATATTGGGAGAACTTTCAAACTAGTTATTCTCAATAAATAAGTAAATTTTTACAAAACTTTTTTAAACACTAATTATATGGAAGATTTTCTGACAGTATGTTAAATATTTATTACCCCCCCCCCCCGGTACCCCTAGAAAATGGATTTTAAAAGTATGAAAAATTGAAAACTTTCCGATCAAAATTTGTTACATTTTATAAACATTTTAAAGAAAAAAAGATTAAAATTAATAAAATTAAATACACTTTTAATGTTTTTATTATTTTTTATGTTCAATAATATAAATTTTTCTATTAAATTTCTTGAATTCCAATATTTAAATTGAATTTTGAATATTCTTTTCTATTATGGGTCATTAATTACAATAATAATGAAAAGAAAACAATTTTAACAAATTTTTTAAATAAAAGTACCTTTGCGCATGTGCAGATATCATGTTACCGTGTTACGCATGCGCAATAATAAGACGGAATTTACTGCGCACTTATTAAAAAAAGTATGCTATATGTAGTGAAAATTTAATTATCTGGTGAAGTACAGCACTGCGCATGCGTAATTTTTGAATTTAATTAGAGCACATGTGTGACTATGACTGTGCATGATTGCGCATGTGTAACAGCAATACAAAACAACTGCGCATGTGAAATGTTTGTTTAGTAGTGCGCACGTTTACACAGCTGTGGTGCACTACTGCGCATGTGCAACAATATGTTGTTCATAAAAAAATGTTCAGTTTAACATGTTTGACACGAATAGTGCCAGTGCGCATTGTTACAAACTATAATAACATGGTGAAATGAACATTTTTGTAAGTAACCTATTGGAAAAAGTAGGTGAACTTTGAAGTCTGTACGACGATGAACGAAGTTTTTTCGGTATCGTATTAATATAATAGAAGATTACCACGTACAATTTTATGAATATTGGGAGAACTTTCAAACCCAGTTATTCTCAATAAATAAGTAAATTTTTACAAAACTTTTTTAAACACTAATTATATGGAAGATTTTCTGACAGTATGTTAAATATTTATTACCCCCCCCCCCCGGTACCCCTAGAAAATGGTTTTTAAAAGTATGAAAAATTGAAAACTTTCCGATCAAAATTTGTTACATTTTATAAACATTTTAAAGAAAAAAAGATTAAAATTAATAAAATTAAATACACTTTTAATGTTTTTATTATTTTTTATGTTCAATAATATAAATTTTTCTATTAAATTTCTTGAATTCCAATATTTAAATTGAATTTTGAATATTCTTTTCTATTATGGGTCATTAATTACAATAATAATGAAAAGAAAACAATTTTAACAAATTTTTTAAATAAAAGTACCTTTGCGCATGTGCAGATATCATGTTACCGTGTTACGCATGCGCAATAATAAGACGGAATTTACTGCGCACTTATTAAAAAAAGTATGCTATATGTAGTGAAAATTTAATTATCTGGTGAAGTACAGCACTGCGCATGCGTAATTTTTGAATTTAATTAGAGCACATGTGTGACTATGACTGTGCATGATTGCGCATGTGTAACAGCAATACAAAACAACTGCGCATGTGAAATGTTTGTTTAGTAGTGCGCACGTTTACACAGCTGTGGTGCACTACTGCGCATGTGCAACAATATGTTGTTCATAAAAAAATGTTCAGTTTAACATGTTTGACACGAATAGTGCCAGTGCGCATTGTTACAAACTATAATAACATGGTGAAATGAACATTTTTGTAAGTAACCTATTGGAAAAAGTAGGTGAACTTTGAAGTCTGTACGACGATGAACGAAGTTTTTTCGGTATCGTATTAATATAATAGAAGATTACCACGTACAATTTTATGAATATTGGGAGAACTTTCAAACTAGTTATTCTCAATAAATAAGTAAATTTTTACAAAACTTTTTTAAACACTAATTATATGGAAGATTTTCTGACAGTATGTTAAATATTTATTACCCCCCCCCCCCGGTACCCCTAGAAAATGGTTTTTAAAAGTATGAAAAATTGAAAACTTTCAGATCAAAATTTGTTACATTTTATAAACATTTTAAAGAAAAAAAGATTAAAATTAATAAAATTAAATACACTTTTAATGTTTTTATTATTTTTTATGTTGAATAATATAAATTTTTCTATTAAATTTCTTGAATTCCAATATTTAAATTGAATTTTGAATATTCTTTTCTATTATGGGTCATTAATTACAATAATAATGAAAAGAAAACAATTTTAACAAATTTTTTAAATAAAAGTACCTTTGCGCATGTGCAGATATCATGTTACCGTGTTACGCATGCGCAATAATAAGACGGAATTTACTGCGCACTTATTAAAAAAAGTATGCTATATGTAGTGAAAATTTAATTATCTGGTGAAGTACAGCACTGCGCATGCGTAATTTTTGAATTTAATTAGAGCACATGTGTGACTATGACTGTGCATGATTGCGCATGTGTAACAGCAATACAAAACAACTGCGCATGTGAAATGTTTGTTTAGTAGTGCGCACGTTTACACAGCTGTGGTGCACTACTGCGCATGTGCAACAATATGTTGTTCATAAAAAAATGTTCAGTTTAACATGTTTGACACGAATAGTGCCAGTGCGCATTGTTACAAACTATAATAACATGGTGAAATGAACATTTTTGTAAGTAACCTATTGGAAAAAGTAGGTGAACTTTGAAGTCTGTACGACGATGAACGAAGTTTTTTCGGTATCGTATTAATATAATAGAAGATTACCACGTACAATTTTATGAATATTGGGAGAACTTTCAAACCCAGTTATTCTCAATAAATAAGTAAATTTTTACAAAACTTTTTTAAACACTAATTATATGGAAGATTTTCTGACAGTATGTTAAATATTTATTACCCCCCCCCCCCCGGTACCCCTAGAAAATGGTTTTTAAAAGTATGAAAAATTGAAAACTTTCCGATCAAAATTTGTTACATTTTATAAACATTTTAAAGAAAAAAAGATTAAAATTAATAAAATTAAATACACTTTTAATGTTTTTATTATTTTTTATGTTCAATAATATAAATTTTTCTATTAAATTTCTTGAATTCCAATATTTAAATTGAATTTTGAATATTCTTTTCTATTATGGGTCATTAATTACAATAATAATGAAAAGAAAACAATTTTAACAAATTTTTTAAATAAAAGTACCTTTGCGCATGTGCAGATATCATGTTACCGTGTTACGCATGCGCAATAATAAGACGGAATTTACTGCGCACTTATTAAAAAAAGTATGCTATATGTAGTGAAAATTTAATTATCTGGTGAAGTACAGCACTGCGCATGCGTAATTTTTGAATTTAATTAGAGCACATGTGTGACTATGACTGTGCATGATTGCGCATGTGTAACAGCAATACAACACAACTGCGCATGTGAAATGTTTGTTTAGTAGTGCGCACGTTTACACAGCTGTGGTGCACTACTGCGCATGTGCAACAATATGTTGTTCATAAAAAAATGTTCAGTTTAACATGTTTGACACGAATAGTGCCAGTGCGCATTGTTACAAACTATAATAACATGGTGAAATGAACATTTTTGTAAGTAACCTATTGGAAAAAGTAGGTGAACTTTGAAGTCTGTACGACGATGAACGAAGTTTTTTCGGTACCGTATTAATATAATAGAAGATTACCACGTACAATTTTATGAATATTGGGAGAACTTTCAAACTAGTTATTCTCAATAAATAAGTAAATTTTTACAAAACTTTTTTAAACACTAATTATATGGAAGATTTTCTGACAGTATGTTAAATATTTATTACCCCCCCCCCCCCCGGTACCCCTAGAAAATGGTTTTTAAAAGTATGAAAAATTGAAAACTTTCAGATCAAAATTTGTTACATTTTATAAACATTTTAAAGAAAAAAAGATTAAAATTAATAAAATTAAATACACTTTTAATGTTTTTATTATTTTTTATGTTCAATAATATAAATTTTTCTATTAAATTTCTTGAATTCCAATATTTAAATTGAATTTTGAATATTCTTTTCTATTATGGGTCATTAATTACAATAATAATGAAAAGAAAACAATTTTAACAAATTTTTTAAATAAAAGTACCTTTGCGCATGTGCAGATATCATGTTACCGTGTTACGCATGCGCAATAATAAGACGGAATTTACTGCGCACTTATTAAAAAAAGTATGCTATATGTAGTGAAAATTTAATTATCTGGTGAAGTACAGCACTGCGCATGCGTAATTTTTGAATTTAATTAGAGCACATGTGTGACTATGACTGTGCATGATTGCGCATGTGTAACAGCAATACAAAACAACTGCGCATGTGAAATGTTTGTTTAGTAGTGCGCACGTTTACACAGCTGTGGTGCACTACTGCGCATGTGCAACAATATGTTGTTCATAAAAAAATGTTCAGTTTAACATGTTTGACACGAATAGTGCCAGTGCGCATTGTTACAAACTATAATAACATGGTGAAATGAACATTTTTGTAAGTAACCTATTGGAAAAAGTAGGTGAACTTTGAAGTCTGTACGACGATGAACGAAGTTTTTTCGGTATCGTATTAATATAATAGAAGATTACCACGTACAATTTTATGAATATTGGGAGAACTTTCAAACTAGTTATTCTCAATAAATAAGTAAATTTTTACAAAACTTTTTTAAACACTAATTATATGGAAGATTTTCTGACAGTATGTTAAATATTTATTACCCCCCCCCCCCCGGTACCCCTAGAAAATGGTTTTTAAAAGTATGAAAAATTGAAAACTTTCAGATCAAAATTTGTTACATTTTATAAACATTTTAAAGAAAAAAAGATTAAAATTAATAAAATTAAATACACTTTTAATGTTTTTATTATTTTTTATGTTCAATAATATAAATTTTTCTATTAAATTTCTTGAATTCCAATATTTAAATTGAATTTTGAATATTCTTTTCTATTATGGGTCATTAATTACAATAATAATGAAAAGAAAACAATTTTAACAAATTTTTTAAATAAAAGTACCTTTGCGCATGTGCAGATATCATGTTACCGTGTTACGCATGCGCAATAATAAGACGGAATTTACTGCGCACTTATTAAAAAAAGTATGCTATATGTAGTGAAAATTTAATTATCTGGTGAAGTACAGCACTGCGCATGCGTAATTTTTGAATTTAATTAGAGCACATGTGTGACTATGACTGTGCATGATTGCGCATGTGTAACAGCAATACAAAACAACTGCGCATGTGAAATGTTTGTTTAGTAGTGCGCACGTTTACACAGCTGTGGTGCACTACTGCGCATGTGCAACAATATGTTGTTCATAAAAAAATGTTCAGTTTAACATGTTTGACACGAATAGTGCCAGTGCGCATTGTTACAAACTATAATAACATGGTGAAATGAACATTTTTGTAAGTAACCTATTGGAAAAAGTAGGTGAACTTTGAAGTCTGTACGACGATGAACGAAGTTTTTTCGGTATCGTATTAATATAATAGAAGATTACCACGTACAATTTTATGAATATTGGGAGAACTTTCAAACTAGTTATTCTCAATAAATAAGTAAATTTTTACAAAACTTTTTTAAACACTAATTATATGGAAGATTTTCTGACAGTATGTTAAATATTTATTACCCCCCCCCCCCCCGGTACCCCTAGAAAATGGTTTTTAAAAGTATGAAAAATTGAAAACTTTCAGATCAAAATTTGTTACATTTTATAAACATTTTAAAGAAAAAAAGATTAAAATTAATAAAATTAAATACACTTTTAATGTTTTTATTATTTTTTATGTTCAATAATATAAATTTTTCTATTAAATTTCTTGAATTCCAATATTTAAATTGAATTTTGAATATTCTTTTCTATTATGGGTCATTAATTACAATAATAATGAAAAGAAAACAATTTTAACAAATTTTTTAAATAAAAGTACCTTTGCGCATGTGCAGATATCATGTTACCGTGTTACGCATGCGCAATAATAAGACGGAATTTACTGCGCACTTATTAAAAAAAGTATGCTATATGTAGTGAAAATTTAATTATCTGGTGAAGTACAGCACTGCGCATGCGTAATTTTTGAATTTAATTAGAGCACATGTGTGACTATGACTGTGCATGATTGCGCATGTGTAACAGCAATACAAAACAACTGCGCATGTGAAATGTTTGTTTAGTAGTGCGCACGTTTACACAGCTGTGGTGCACTACTGCGCATGTGCAACAATATGTTGTTCATAAAAAAATGTTCAGTTTAACATGTTTGACACGAATAGTGCCAGTGCGCATTGTTACAAACTATAATAACATGGTGAAATGAACATTTTTGTAAGTAACCTATTGGAAAAAGTAGGTGAACTTTGAAGTCTGTACGACGATGAACGAAGTTTTTTCGGTATCGTATTAATATAATAGAAGATTACCACGTACAATTTTATGAATATTGGGAGAACTTTCAAACTAGTTATTCTCAATAAATAAGTAAATTTTTACAAAACTTTTTTAAACACTAATTATATGGAAGATTTTCTGACAGTATGTTAAATATTTATTACCCCCCCCCCCCCCGGTACCCCTAGAAAATGGTTTTTAAAAGTATGAAAAATTGAAAACTTTCAGATCAAAATTTGTTACATTTTATAAACATTTTAAAGAAAAAAAGATTAAAATTAATAAAATTAAATACACTTTTAATGTTTTTATTATTTTTTATGTTCAATAATATAAATTTTTCTATTAAATTTCTTGAATTCCAATATTTAAATTGAATTTTGAATATTCTTTTCTATTATGGGTCATTAATTACAATAATAATGAAAAGAAAACAATTTTAACAAATTTTTTAAATAAAAGTACCTTTGCGCATGTGCAGATATCATGTTACCGTGTTACGCATGCGCAATAATAAGACGGAATTTACTGCGCACTTATTAAAAAAAGTATGCTATATGTAGTGAAAATTTAATTATCTGGTGAAGTACAGCACTGCGCATGCGTAATTTTTGAATTTAATTAGAGCACATGTGTGACTATGACTGTGCATGATTGCGCATGTGTAACAGCAATACAAAACAACTGCGCATGTGAAATGTTTGTTTAGTAGTGCGCACGTTTACACAGCTGTGGTGCACTACTGCGCATGTGCAACAATATGTTGTTCATAAAAAAATGTTCAGTTTAACATGTTTGACACGAATAGTGCCAGTGCGCATTGTTACAAACTATAATAACATGGTGAAATGAACATTTTTGTAAGTAACCTATTGGAAAAAGTAGGTGAACTTTGAAGTCTGTACGACGATGAACGAAGTTTTTTCGGTATCGTATTAATATAATAGAAGATTTTTTTCTTATATTCCAAATACTTTAGACAATTTTTGAATAATATTTTGTTTCCTCATAGAGGAAGCATTGTGATCGTTAAGATTTTCGATTTTCCAAAAATAGCGTAAATCGACTCAGTTTCATCTGAAAAGTTCAAATTTTCATTCCTGAGAAAATGTCCGGATGTGTGTGTGTGTGTGTGTGTATGTATGTGTGTGTATGTGGTAAATTTTTTGTCGCCAGGATATCTCGAGAACGCTTCAACGGATTTTAATAAAATTTGGATGACATATGAAGCTCACAAATATCTAAATTTGGACACAGGGATTTTTGAAAATACCCAATCAAATTTTTTTGAGCACCTTTTTTCATCGAAAAATATTGTTTTTTGGCAAAAAATTTTTTCATGCTAAAAATTCAGACAAATGAATGAAAAAATCATATTCCTTGTTTCAAAACGAATCGATTGACCTATATGAAGTATATAATTGACTAAAAACCCACGTAATAATTCATGATTTTTAAGTTTTTTCAATAATAATTAATTTAAAATTAAATTATTATTTTTTATATTATAAATAAATTTATTGCTTCCTCTATGCGGAAGCAAATTATCTTGCTTCCTTGTTTTGTTAATTTACAATGATTTTCTCAAATTTTACACTATTTTGATTATTTGTTGATTATTTCCGAAAATTTCCATCGTTTCTCTCAAATTTCTATTATTCTCTTTAAATAACAATTATTTGTATCGTTTTTCTTCAATTTTTAATTACTATTCTTATCATTTTGCAATCAATTTCTTCAATTTTCAATTATTCTCACTATTCATTCCTCAGTTAAATCCTCAGTCATCCTTAGGGACGACTTTAAGACGTCTTCGTCCAAAGTCCCAAAGACGTTACTAAAAAGACGTCTTTTGGACGTTTTTTTTACCAGTGTGCCCACTGACATGGCTTTAATGGTAAAAATGATTCTAACGTCTTAAAGACGTCTCATTCATGTGTTTAGGATATACCACACTGTTAAAAATTTCTGTATTGTGCTTCACATACATGTATATAAAATTTAATTTAACATACAATTATATTAAATTTAATATACATGTATATTAGAATTCATTCAACGTTATGAATTCTCAGATACATGAATAAAAAATTTAATATACAGTATATTAAATTTAGGATAATTTATATTAGATTTAATACAATTCTATTTGAAATTGAATTTCATATACATGTATGTGAAGCACAATACAGAAATTTTTAACAGTGCACGTAAAATCAAGTTTAGAATGTCTTAGAAACGTCTTTTTCCAAAATCGTTCCCAAAAAGACGTCTTTTAGACCAGCTGCCCACTGGGGTCACTTTTATGTTAAAAATCATTTTCACAACCTGTCTGAGACATGTTTTTTCGTGAATGTATATTAAAGATTGCCGAGATTATCATTTGTTCGATTTTCTATTGGATTCTGAGGTAAACTGTTCTATATTAGTTATCATTACCAGCGACTGTGGTAGGATCGTAAATTCTGGCGAGGTCGATGTGACGCTGGTCCGTGGAACGATTTCTATGGATGGTATAATAATATAGTAGAGTATAGTATGGATTTAAATGGCGCCGCGTATCCCAGTGTGAACCAAACTAACTCCTTGAAGAAGCATACTAACACAATGACGCAGTGGTTTAACAACACAAGCATAACCTGTCCAAGTTTGTCGTGGTATTTAACTATGTATGCAACACAGTCTGAATCTGTAGTTTGACCCCGGCGTGTATATCTTGCACGTAGGTGTGAGAGTCGTGTAGGTGGCTGGTAGGAGGAAAGTTGATGTGAGCGGAGTGATGATATGGTTGCGGAGAGAGGTGAGGACCCATAGTCGTTGATGTGGTCAGCACTGAAACTACTTGTTTCTGTGCCCAGGACTATGTGCTCTGGAATGTACATTAGCGGATTTCACTATAGAGCTCTTCAATTCCTCTCCCAACTTGGAATCTGCACGAAGAGAAATTTCGTGTGACGCGTGTTCAAAGGTGAACACTCGACTTTCAAACGATAACAAATCCAACGACATAACCTCCAAAGTACAGGTGAAATCCTGTCAATCGAACAATGGACGAACTCGAGGTTTTTCTCAGGTTGCGCTAGCAATGTGCCGTTTCCGAAATTTATAATTTTTGAAACTTTCAGTTGAAAGTTTCAATGAAAAATTTCAAATTAATTGAAACTTATGAAACTTTCGCCATAACGTCTAATTTTTTAAAGTTAATAATTTAAAAATGATTTAGTTACGTTTTGAATTAGTCTTTTTAACTGTAAAAATCAAATTTCAATGCAAATAATTTTTGAAAATCATTTTATTTCACGAAATAGAGGTTGGGACCTTCTGCGCAAACTCAGTACTCTTACTATGGCGCTAAAATTTAAATCTGCATAATATTGGTTAATAATTATTCAAGTTAATTCTAATATTTCTAAGTAAGTGCATGAGTATTAAACTACTCTAAATGTTTTAAGTTTAATGTTTTATTTCTAAAAAAAATTTATTTCTTTAATTTTAATTGTTATAACATTATTTTTTTCTTTATTTTTAATTAATAAAATAAGATCTTTAAATACGTGAATGATTATTTATTTAATATAATTGAAATAATTAATACAAATTTTTAAGATAATAAACATCGTATAAAACATCTTATAAGTTTGAGGTTTTGAATATGTTTTAATATTAATATAACTTACTTCCTATTAATATTTGGCGAAGACAAATTGCTTTATTTTGAAAAATTATATTTTTAATTTTTGTTTTAAAAAAGGTTAATTTTGGGAATAAAACAGTAAACAAAGCAATTTTACATTACTCATTCAAATTAAACTTTAACCTTTTTTATAAAAAATTTCAAAATGTTATATTTTCTAAATAAAGCAAAACGCCTTAGCCAAATTTTAATAGCAAGTAGTTATATTAATATTAAAATATATATTCAAAATCTCAAATTTGCAGGAGTTCACAAAAAAACATTATAAATTTAAAAATATTACCAAAATTTTCAGAAGTAGAAATATTTCGAATTATATTATTATTTTCTTAAAATAAAGTATTTTAGTAAAATTTGAATCATTTAAATTAAGGATCAGTTAATTAATCAGCTAAATAAAGGAAACCATAAATTGTTTATTTTTCAAAAAAATATAATTACATTTAAACAATAAATAATAATAATAATAATTTGCAGGTTCATTCCCTGATTTTTTAAATTTTTTTTTCACTCATAAAAATTGTTTTAAAATTTAAATTCAATTTTCCAATTGCAAGACTATTTCTTTTAATTCTCCACTATTTCCTTCAAATTTTGATTCCATTTTTGAATTATTTTCTTTATTATTAAAAATTCCTTGCCTTTTTTTCAATTATTTTTTCAGAGTACCAATAAATTTTGTTAATTTTATTTTCTTCTACATTTAATAATTATTGTGCTTTTTCAATTTTTAGTTTTATTCTTAAAATTTCAATTCCTTTTTGCAATTTTTTATTATTTTCTTAATTTTTCAATTTTTTTCCTCTTTTTTAAATTATTTTTTTCAATTTTCAATCTACATAGTTGTTCAATGTTCAATTACTTCCAACAATTATTCCTATAATTTTCATAATTTTTAAATTATTTTGTTTAAATTTAATATTATTTGTTTATTTTTTAAAATTATATTTTTTAAATTGTGAATTAATTCACTTTTCAACTATTTCTTACAATTATTATTTATTATTTATTTTTTGCTTAGTTTTGTATTAATCTAGCCATTGTTGGAATTTTGTTCTGAATTTTAATTTTTTTTTTCGTTCGTTTATAATTTTTTTTCAATTATTATAATTATTTTTTCAAGTTTCAATTCAATTCTTAAATTTTTAATTTATTTCTTGAAGTTTTTATTATTTTCTTCGTTTTTCAATTATTTTCTTCAATTTCAATTAATTAGGCGATTTTCAAAACAGTTTTTCAATTTGCAATTATTTCCAACGCAGTTATTTCTATAATTTTCTTATTTTGTTTTTAATTTTCTTGTTTAACTTTAATATTTTTTTGTTTAATTTTTTAAATTATTCTTTTTAAATTGTGTAATTATCTAGACATTTTTCGAGTTTTGTTTTCATTTTTAAATTATTTTCGTTTTTTTCAGTTTCTATCTTAAATTTTGTAATTGTTGTCCTAATTTTCATTATTTGATTTGCAAAAATTTCTAGTTAAATTTAATCATAAATTCTGTAAATTTCTTTAAAAAAAGGAGAAAAACTTTTTTTTAAAAAAGTGCCTCAAAAAATAGTGAAGAATAAGTTTTTCTAGTAGAATTATATTCATTAAATTTTTATAATAAATATTTCTGTGTAAATTAAAATGGAAATATCTCGCACAAAAGAGTAATTTTTTGTAATTTTTACAATTTTTATGTTCTCACTTTTAACATAAAATCTTCAGGAAAAATATTCTCTACTTTAATTTTAATAATTTACAAATTTGATAAATTTCATGAAAAGTTTCATCGATCATAAGTTTCACGATTTGAAACTTTCAAAACGAAAGTTTCAAAATGAAACTTTCAACGGCACATTGCTAGGTTGCGCGTAACTTGTACTATTTTAAGGTTATTTGCCAATTTGTTGATCATTTTCACTTGAAGGACGTGGCTTTCAGTTTCTTACGTAAATAAGCATTTGGAGAAGTATTGATTCTTGGGATTGGTATATATATAACAGGGTGGTACAAAAAAAAGTTATGTTTCATGCTCTAACTGACTAGGATTATTTATCGAAAAAAATACAAAAAACTTTTTTTTTTTGATTAAATAATATTTTGTGGTAGCTCAAAACGTATAAAGTCTCCCATGGGTTATAGTTCCGAAACCGGGGACCTTCGAATTTTTTGAAACTTGGTATCCATAGGTATTTTGATGCGCTGATTACGAAAATGATAATGAAAATTGGCGTAAATTTGATTATCATGGTAACAAAAAAAATACCATAAAATCATGATTTTTGCAGTTAACTCTTAAAATATGCAAAATTTGAGAAAATATTTCTTACAAAAGTTGTTAGTGTAATTAAAATACACATTTTATGTTGCTTACTTTTTTTTTTAAAAAATCAAGTTTTTGAAAAAAATGCAAAAAACTGTCGACTACCATAAACACAGTCTATGTTTATTTTAATACAAAATACAGGGGTTTGTGGTGCTATTGTTAGTTTTAGTCCAAACCAATGACTTTAAAACTTGGTATGCCAGTGATTTCTGGTTTTTTGCATTTTTCTCGTAAACTAATCTGTTGTAATAAAAAATGACTCAGACATAAATTATGTGATATAAATTATTTTATAAAAAATGTATCGAATATAAGCAGGGGCGGCTATAGGCAAAGTTTTCGGAAGGGGCGATATGTGGGGTAGAAAGAGATAGCACCATATTGCCACCTCTCTCTCTCTCTCTCTCTTATACAAATATAAGATTCTCGGGGAGGGGGGCGGTCGACCCAATCGTCCCTACGTAAAATCGCCACTGAATATAAAATTTTTATGAAATAACTGGTAAACCCTGACAAAAATGGTAAGAATACAAACTTAAAATATTTGGTGATATTGCTGAAGTACAAACAATTTTTCTATTATTATTTTTATAAGCATTAATATATTATGTTACAATTTGGGTATATTATGAACGCGTAAAAATAAAAATCACAAAAAAGAGTGGTTTTTATTAAAGCTAGCAGACGACAGCCTAATACTTTTTCTTTGGATACATAACCTTACTTTTGCATTGTTTTGCATATTATTGTGTGCAGTTTTTCTATTTAGGTGACAAACAATTTTACAATTATGAAGCCGGCTGACATTTTAAAACAACATTTTGGAAGACAGAATTTAATTTTAGGGCAAATGTTGCAAAAAAATATCTGTTAAGCTCGTTACGAGAGAATTTTTGCAAAAGTAACCTAAATGGGACAAAATTCCTCAACTGCCCAGGTTCAAAAATAAAATTTATTTAATTTAGTTTAATCTTTGCTAGATTTGCACCTTATATTATCAACAATTATAAATATTTTAAATATAATATTACAAAAATAATAAAAAATTGTAAAAAACAAAGTTTTATTTACATACGACAAAATTTATAAAATTCTAGAATTGCAAAAAAATTGCAAAAATAGTTAAAATTTAAAAAGATAGTGTAAATTTTATAACCCTGGCGACAGTATCGGATTGAATTCCAATCAGTTTGACTAAGTTTTAATCAGAATTCTTCCGGGGCATTCCGAAATTTGTTTCCGAGCCAATAAGTTTTTATCCAAATTTAAAAATAGATATAACTTGACGAAAAATTCTTTCCGAATCATTCCGAAATAATCCGTTTTATTCCGAAGCTAAATTTTAATCCGTTTGAATCCCGTTATTTCATTCCGAATCAATCCGTTCCAATTTTAGTCGAGTTTATTCGAATATGAAACGGATTCATTCGGATTGATTCGGAATGAAATAACGTGATTCAAACGGATTAAAATTTAACTTTGGAATGAAACGTATTAATTTGGAATGATTCGGAAGAAATTATTCGTCAAGTTACATCCATTTTTAGATTCGGATAAAAACTGATTGGCTCGGAAACAAATTTCGGAATAATCCGGAAGAATACTGCAATTAAAACTTATTCAATCTGATTGAAATTCAATCCAATATTTTTGTCAGGGAAATTAATTGAAAAAAAATCATAATAATGTTTTTAAAATAAAGCTAATAATTTAAATTTAAGAAAAATATCTAAAAATTTTAGAAATAAATTGAAAGAAATCAGAATAATTAAAAATTGGAGAAAATAATTAATAATTGAAAGAAATGATTAAAATTGAGATAAATAATTAAAAATTTAGAAAACTAAACCAGAAATAATGGAAATGATTAAAAATTGAAGAAATTAATGAAAAAATAATTTAAAATTTGAGAAAAAATTTGAAAAAAATTATATAGTATATTTTAAATAAAGAAAATTTCAGAAAAATACTTGGAACTTTTAGAAGCTCATTACAAAAAATAATCTAATTAAAATTTAGAGAAAATAAATTAAAAAAGATAAACATAGTTTTAAATTAAAGAGAACCAATCTTAATTTAAGAGAAATAATGGCAAAAAAAACAAAATATACATAAAATACAAAAAAGTCATAAATGTAATTGAAAATTGAAAAAATAATGAAAATTTCAGATAAATAATTAAAATTTGAAGAAAATAATAAAAAAAATATAAATAATTTGAAATTGAATAAATTAATTGAAATATCAGATAAATAGTTTATAATTTTGGAAATTATAAAAAAAATTGAAAATAATTAAAAATTGAAGAAAATATTTTAAAATCTTAAAAAATAATTTTAAAAAATACGAATGATGATAAATTGAGGAAAATAATTGAATAATTATTTTTAAATTCAAAACTTGAGGAAAATAATTGAAATAAGATAAAAAAAAATGATGAGTTGAACAAAAAAAATAAATTTTTAAATAAATAATTTAAAAAATTGCCGAATTTTTTAAAAGTTATGACAAAAGAATGAAAATAATTAAAAATGTGTGGAAAATAATAGAAATTGTTCAGAATTTATTGTTAAGCAAAAGAAAATAATTGAAAAATCGTTAAAAATTTGAAAATGCAAGACAATAATCTAAATTTGAGATAAAAACTGAAAATTTAGGAAATTAATTTAAAATTAATTAAAATAATTGAATCAGTTTGTGCGGAAACCGCACAAGTCCATAAAACGAAATAGTTCAGGAATCAATAAAAACTGTTTTTTTTTGTAGATGTGAGAACTTTTTTCAATTTTGCCTTTTGCATTATTTTCTACAAACCTATAAGTTCAAAAATTCAATATGATTGATTTATATTTTAATTAATATAAGGTATAAAACAAATTAATTAACTTTTGGACTTTTGCGGCTTCTGCACAAAGTGAAATGGAAAACTCAGAAAATGTATTGAATCAAGTGAAGTATCACAGTTTTATTAAATGTTTCGTAACATTTATTAAAATTTTTTAATTTTGATAATTTTTATTAACATTTTATAAATAATAAATATTTTTTAAAAATCACTTTTATTCAACATTTTTTTTAACAAATGTCACATAATTCACTAATATGTTTTTCTGCCTCGCTTTGAATGCATTTTATGTATATTATTTAATTTATTTATTAATATATATATATTTATTTTTAATATTTATTTATAATTTTTGAAATTTATATATTTATAATATAACTCTATAATACAATTTATTTAATTCTGCACAAACTGATTCAATTAAAATATGGAGTAAATAAAAGGATAAAAAGAAATTAGAATATTTTAACAAAATAAATAAAAATTGATATATTTACATATTTGAAAGTTCAGGATATTAATGTAGATAAGAGAAAATAATTAAAATTAAAAAAATGATTGACAAAATTAAAGAAAATAATTGAAATTTGCGGAAGATAGATTTAAGATTGAGGTAAAAAATTTAGTAAATTTAGAACATAAGTAATGAAAATGAAAATCTAATTATCAGTACAGAAATAATTTATTAATTAAATGAAGGATTAATGATAAATTATTTTGATAAATTCGGAAATTTAAAAACACTTTCGTGAGTAATTATAATATTTACATAACTTTTAGGTTAGATTAATGCTACTACTTTTGGAACGTATGATTGAGTTCTATAACTAATAATTTAGAATATTTATTTCATAGAATTTTATTAGGAAGAATCTTCTTTTAGTCAACATTTCACATATACGAATATGTTTCCAATCGATCATAAATTAATCCTAACTTTTACCCAACAGAATTTTGATTTTACAGAAATTCTTTTTAACCGACTTTTCATTTAAAAGAATTTGAATTTATACGAATTTCTAATTTAGGAGACTTCTTATTTTACAGAAATTTATGTTAAAATCGAATTTTTAAATATCAGAATATTCATTTGACAGAATCTTCATTTGTCCGAATTTGTATTAGTACGAATCAAAATTTGATAGAAAACTTAAATTGCAGAATGTTCGTTTGTTAGAAATTGCAAATAACCAAAAAAGTATCCGACAGAAATATTTTGGCGCGAATTTTAAAATTGACCAATCAGAAAATATGAAGTAAATTGCAATTGGTCAATTTCTCCTAAATTAAAATTCGTTTAAATTGCAATTTTCTTAAATAAAAAGTTGGTTAAAAAACTTTCTGTAAAATGAAAATTCTGTTAAATATGAATTCGGTGACATAAAAATTCTGTTAGGTCAAAATTAGGATTAATTTATCTTCGATTGAAAGCATATTCGTAAATGTGAAATTTCGTCTAAAAGAAGATTCTTCCTAATGAAATTCTATGAACTAAATATTCTAAATAATTAAGGACGCTTATATCCTCAAGCGGTTCTCATTCTATAGAACCATGATAGTCAATATTTTTTTTATTTCATTTCTTCTTATAATTTGATTTCTAAATAGTATTTTGTAGTTCAAATCATTACACAAACAAATTTTATTGAAAAAAAAAATTTCTGTTGAAAATTTCAAGCTATTAAAATTTTTTCTTCCTGATTACTTCAAAAAAGTGAAGAATTACTACCCTTAAATAACATTTTCTTAACAACGGTACGGTAAATTAATTAAATATTGTTGTAAAAGTTGTATTATATTACAGTTTAAAATATATTAGTTTTTTTAAAAAATTTGTAGAACCGTGTTTTTTAATCAATTAAAATATTGACATTTTGCGCGTTTTGTTACTGTTTCCATGTAAAAGTCCCAACTTTATAAATTTATATCTTAAAAACAGAACGGTATTTAATATGTCATTAAATTTTTAGAAGTATCTGTAAAAAATGGTTTTTTGGATAAACCTCCTTAATTTTAGAACTTAATCATACGTCTCACACTTTTGTCTAAAACATTCTATCAAATTTTTTTTATTCAGAGAGATAAATGTAAAAAAAAACTACAATTTTTTTTCCAAAAGTTTGTCAATGATGACCAGCTATATAGTAAATTGTACTATACTGTTAGAACTAATTTTTATCTTCCACAAAAGTGTAGTCTTGTACAAATTGAAATATTTTTAATTTCTCGAAAGGCGAAAAGGTTCCACTTGTTTGATGATTAAATTTTCTTGGGGCATAAGTAGAAACTTTCTGACAGAAGAAGTACTTTCTATGTTACGTCAGCTTCTTCACGCCATTTGTCTTAAGGTACTTGTAAGCAGAAAAAAATCAAGAGACCTATATAGCAATGAGTGATGTAATCCTTTGTTAACGTCGAGAGAATGTCACATCAAAACTGGTGATATTCCGAGAGAGAGTTTTATCTATTTAAACGAGCCGATATTTTTGAAGAGGGCAATATTTTTTTCCATTCATTCAACGATTAGTTTACATTTCCAATTTTCATTTGCAATGATCAGTTTCATTGTTTTTTTTTTTTTTTTTTTTGCAAAACAACTCGAGAAAGTTGCAGATTATGATTGCAGAGTCGGATGATTTTCAATCAAGTTTCTAAAATCAGCGCACAAATTAATGCAGAAAATGATTTTCATTGTTACATTTTTTTTTTCATTCTCGAGTATTGCTCTGTACATTTGATTGCCACTAATTGTTATTATAGTTGTAGTTTTAAACAAATATATATTGTAGGAATAAAGTAGAGTTCTATCTTGAAATTTTATGGTTGTAGAAAGTTTCTATACTTGTACATCGAGACTGATTCTCACGCTGACTTTGAAATGTAGTTACGTCAACATGTATATAGGGTATGAAAGTAAACGTAGGACTTAACCTTAACTTTTTACGTGTCTATATCTTCTACTCTTGTTTCTAGTTTCATGATATTTTGCTTGCAGTATATACCTAATTATCTATTTTAATAATTTCTTTTTTTAGTTTCATTGTCAGTAAAGCAGTCAATTTCATGGCCTATTTATAGTTATTATAGTCGCATACAAAATATAACAATATTAGTCGCCAGAGATTACTTCAATTTGTACAAATTTTTGTCGTTGAATTTTAAGTTTGAAAATCACATTGCGATTACATATATGCATTTTTTATCTGTATGCAAAATCAATATGGCGGCTTCTTTGCAAAAAAGTATCGAAAAATCGATATCTTTTTTTGTAATCAATATTTCTTACTGTAAACATTTTTGTAATGTATAATAAAGTGACCCAAAAAGGCTCAAAATGTTCAAAGATTACAAATATGCATTAATAAATAATGAATAAAATTCAAGATGGCGGCGTCAAAATGGCGGATATTGTTAAAAAAATTAATATCTGTTAGATCAATTTTTAAATTTTCTGATATTAAAATTAATGAATCTTGTTGGGTGAGACTTGTTGGGTCGCAGATTACGAATCTGTTAATAATTTTACAAAATTCAAAATGGCGGACGAAAATGCAAAATGTTTGCCAAAATGGTTGAAACTTAGTACACAGGTGTTTTCAGGACCGCTGATTCCAAATCCGTTCATAATTTTTTAAAATCCAAAATGGCGGATCCCATACGGCTGGAAATTTAAAAAAAACTCGATTAATGATTTTTACAAAGATTTAAGCACTTTTTTGCATTTTCTTCGCCATATTGGATCCGCCATTTTGAATTTTGAAATATTATAAACAGAATCGTAATTTGTTACCCAAAAAACTCATAGGTACCAAGTTTAATAAATTTTGTATTTTCATCCGCCATATTGGATTCGCCATTTTGAATTTTAAAGTTTTCTCTTTTAATTAATAAAATATAAACAAAAATTTAAGCACTTTTTTGCATTTTTCCGCCATATTGGATCCGCCATTTTAAATTTTGAAAAATTATAAACAGAATCGTAATTTGTTACCCAAAATACTCCTTAGATAGCAAGTTTAATAAAATTTGCATTTTCATCCGCCATATTGGATCCGCCATTTTGAATTTTAAAGTTTTCTCTTTTAATATTAGTAAAATATAATATGATCCTAAAAAATAGTCATTTTTCATTATTTTAGATTAATTAGAGAGTTCCTATTCATTTTCTTAATTGTTTTTCAGTTTTTGGTTATCCGTTTTTAATGTAGTTATTAAGGGCATGTGATGGATTATGACGTCACTGGTATAGGCAAAATTTGTCCGTAACTTTTCTCTTAAAATATTGAATATTTTTTTATGAAACTTAGTAGAATTACTTAAAATGTCATTAGGAAGGTCTCTCAGACCCGAATTTGTTTAAATTTTGGCCCAAAATTAATTTTGGAACATTTTCGAAAAAATGCAAACTTTTATAAAAATCAATTTTGAGACAAAATTCAAACAAACTCGGGTCTGAGAGACTTTCCTAATGACATTTTAAGTAATTCTACCAAGTTTCATAAAAAAATATTCAATATTTTAAGAGAAAAGTTACGGACAAATTTTGCCTATACCAGTGACGTCATAATCCATCACATGCCCTTAATAGTGTTAAAATAATAGAATTTTTTTTCTCATTTACAGGTTTTTTTTAATTTAGTTATCTTTACAATGTCTAGAGAATTTTCTTTATTTCCTAGTTATTTTTCATTAGTAATTTTATAATTACTTATTACTTTTAAATACTTTCCAGTTTTTCAAATTTTCAATAGACTTTAAATTTAATTTTAATTAGTTATTTGTTAATAAATTAAAAAATACATAAAATAAAAAAAAATGGATTTAAATGTTAACTTTCTAAGCACTGTTTTACTTTCTAGTAATTTTTCTAAACATACTATATACTTTTCAATATATATTCTAGTTACTTTTTTATTGTCTAGATATTTCTTGTCATTTCTATTTTTTTGTATTTAACTAATTTTTACAGGACGAATAATTAAGTTCTAAAATTTATTATTTAAAATATTTATTTCATAGAATTTCATTAGGAAGAATCTTCTTTTAGTCGAAATTTCACAATAATGAATATGTTTTTAATCGAACATAAATTAATCCGAATTTTGATCTAACAGAATTTTTATATCACTGAATTCATATTTAACAGAATTTTCATTTTACAGAAATTTTTTTAAACCAACTTTTCATTTAAAACCATTCCAATTTAAGCGAATTTTAATTTAGAAGAGTTTTTATTTTACAGCATTTTAGGTTAATCGAATTTTTAAATACCAGTATATTTGTTTGACAGAATTTTCATACGTTTGAAATGGTATTAGTATGAATTGAAATTTGATAGAAAATTTAAAATGCAGAATATCCATATGTCCGAAATTGCAAATGTCCGAAAAAGCATCCGACAGAAAAAGTTTGAATACGAATTTTGAAGTTGACCAATTGCAATTTTCTTCATATTTTCTGATTGGTTAATTTCAAAATTCGCGCCAAAAAATTTCTGTCGGATATTTTTTCGGCCACTTGCAATTTCGGACAAATGGGCATTCTGAATTTTAAGTTTCTTATCAAATGTCAATTCATACTAATACAGTTTCGGACAAATGAAGATTCTGTCAAATGAATATTCTGGTATTTAAAAATTCGATTTAATTGGAATTCTTTTAAATGAAAAGTTGGTTAAAACGATTTCTGTAATATGAAAATTCTGTTAAATATGAATTCCAAAATTAGGATTAAATTATGTTCGATTGAAAACGTATTTAAAATTTTGAAATTTCGATAGTAAAACTTTTATCAATTTATAGTTAAGTTGTTTTATTTACTTTCTGGTTACTTTGTAAATTTTGTAGTTTTCTTTTTTACTGTTTAGTATTTTTTTTTCATTTCTTAGTTCTTTTCTGTAATTTATCTCATTCATCTTTTACTTTCTAGTAATTTTTCTTATTTATCTACTTACTTTTAATTAATTACTAAATATTATTTTATTCTTTAGTCATTTTCTCTATTTTCTAGTTATTTTTATATAACTATAGAAATTTATTTGTAATTTTTACATCAATATAAATGTAGTTATTTTTTAACTCTCAAGTTTATTCTCTAATTATTATTTTGACACATTTCATTTTTTTTTATCTAATGGATTCATTTTTTGGTCATTTTTAATTAACTTCTGAGTATAATTTACTTGCTAGTAATTTTCTTTTGTTTTATAGTTATCTTTTTTAATTTCTAAATATTTTTTCATTTCTGTTTTTTTTCTTTTATTTCTAGCGATTTTTCTTAATTTTCTAGTTATTTGTCAACTAATTCTAGTAATTTTAAATCATTATATGTACATTCTCGTCACTTTCAAGTTATTTTGTAAATTTTTTGTTTTTTTTTTCACTGTTCCTCATCATTAAAACATTTTTTTTTCTTTAACTTGTTACTATTTTTTACTTATAGTTATAGTAATTTTTTTTCTATTATTCAGTGAATGCACACTTCGTACAAGTGAACGTACTTAAATTAAAGTAGATTTTAATTAAGTTAAAACAATAATTTTTTGTAGAAGAATGGTAAATTAACCATTTTAAAGGTTAGTTTCACCAAACAATGAAAAAATTAAAAAGGATATATAAATTTATAAAAAATTTTTAAATTTATTTTATGATTTATAAAACAATGAAAAAAATACTACTAAGGTTTACATTAATAGTATTTTTTCATTGTTTAATTATATTATATAGGAAATTGTAATTGATTATTGATAATTAATTAATTACCAATAAAAAAAACTATAAAACATTTATACAATATAGAAATAAGTTATATTATATAGGAAATTGTAATTGATTATTGATAATTAATTAATTACCAATAAAAAAACACTATAAAGTATTTATATAATATAGAAATAAGTTTATACAATATTGGATTTTTTTTCATTTTAAAAATGTCCTCTCTCTCAAGCTCCTATACGTATATTTTTTGGTTTTCCAATGTTTTTAACGTTTTTTCAGTTAATTGTTTAGTTTTTTCATTAATTTTTACTTGAGATGCGTAAGATGTGAATATTTCGACAACATGTTGACAAATCCTTATTCCCCCTCTCCCTCTTCACCCATAAGAAAAATTCTAAAAAAAGCTATAAAACTTGAAAAATTCATATCTTTTTAGGTTCACATTATATCAAAAAATTTTCTTCGCAAATTTGGTTCAATTTTACGCGTATTTGAAGAAAAAAATGGTAAAAAAAGTTTTTTTGTAAAATTTGAAAAACTGGAATTTTTTGATTTTTGAAAATGTTATTTTTTGGGCATTTTTGGTCCGAAATGATTGGCTAACGAACTCGGTGTGTATTTTTGGTCATGCACTTAAAAATTATACCAAAGATGAATTTAATACAATAATTTTTACTCAAGTAATCCGATCCCGGAAATGTTTACACAGACGGACAGACGTACAGACAGACAGGTGTCTTATTTTAAGACCTAAGCTATGTATAAAGCGTTTTATAGTCATTTCAAGTTATTTCAGTATATGGTTAATAATTTTGTAAGGCGCTCGCTCATTGGTTGAAATTAAGACACCCAAAAAATGTTTTTAAAATAACCACAAAATGTCTTTAAATTTGTCTTTTTCTAATTCATCAGGAGTGAATGAATATTGTCTGTGTTAAAAATTCGAAAAGGAGAATAAAAATGAGTAAACTGTAAGGTCAATCCTTGAATCGTTCGTATTCAGGCGCTTTGTGTTGTATTGGCTTGCGCGCGCATGGTCGCCATATTAGAATTCTTGTCTCTTCTTGCCGGTTTCGTCCTCGCCGGTTCCCGTTCTGTTGAGTGTTCAAACAATATTTTAAGTTAGTTGGAGTGTCTTCGCATCTCGTTTGTAGTACGAGTGTATTCATACTATATCAAAGCAGTGGATGCATCGCTGCTTTCTGTCACAAATTCCCTTCATAAAACGATCGTCTACTTTTCCCGCCAAAAATTGCCACTATGCATTATAACAACAGATTACCACGTTCTAAAAGAGATGCTCCTATTTGTCATGTCATTATAATGTTGTTATTATAAAAAAATAAATGAAAGAGCGTACTTTTACTCCAATAATATTTATACCAGGGCGCACCTTGCGAACATAAAAATTGCCTAAGCATTGTTATCCGTCTTAAATCGTAGGGTTGCAATCTATTTGAATAATATGCTCATTAAAATTATGCATTATGACCTTACGAGCGGTTAGTAAGCACTCTCTTACCGTATGGAAATTCAATTTGCCAAGTTTAACAAAATTTAATTTCCATGCTGTGCATACACTGAGACCGTCAAGAAAAGTTTTCCCACTATAATAGGCATAGGAGCTATTTAAGATTTGAAATGAACAAAGTGCCACTGAGAGGAGGAATGTTTAACGATCTGTAATTAAGAATGCGTATAAAAGAAGAGAAACAAAAGAATCTGCAGGGCGTCAAGGTCGTATAAGGTGTTGGTGATGCCATTGCAGAAAGGCTGGGACTCTGGAATAGCAACTATTCTCAACCGAATAGTTTGCATAGTCGCTCCAAGAGTATACAAGACACCTGAAACGTGCGTGCACTTTGGAGAAATCTCGAGAATAATCTCGCCAAGTTGTAATGCTGGGAAGCAGGAGTAACAGAACAGGAGAAGAAGAAGAAGAAGATGATGATGAAAAAGAATTAGAAGAAGAGGAAAAAGAAGTAGAAGAAGAGGAAGAAGGTGGCATGCCTAGGAACTAGTCAGCTGCCCACGCGCGGTGAATAATTTCACTGTGGATGTGATATCCAGAGATAGAGGGTTCTCGACCGATCATTCTAGTAACATGCCTCTCTCTATTCAATAGAGAAATAGATGAAATGGATGGGGTTTTTTCTGGAGCTGTGATGTGACGCGCGTCATCGGCAGCGGCTGACGTACGTGCAGAGAACGCGCACACACTTGTTAGAATTGTGGTGGAGCTGAAATGTGGCTCGAGCCGAAGATGCTGGAGGAGCAGGATGAGTGGGAGGATGGGATTTGACCGGATAGGCCAGGGGTGAGAAGGAAAGATACTCGGGCGACAGAGAGAAGCAGAGGGACAAGAGAGCAAAAAGAGAAAGGTGCATCAGGAAAGAGACCCAGGAGAGACCACGAACACCACGCACATTCAAACGCAACAGGGTATATGTGCATACCGAGTGGGGACTGACGGGACTGCAGTACTGGGAAAGTCTTCAAACTCCGTTCAACAGGGGCGCACAGTGGTGCAAATCAGGAATTTACTGCTTACACTACCGGCAAAAATTGTGGGTCCACTCACAAAAATGGGGTGAAACACTTGGCAGTCGTAAAATGTTGATAACTCTGTCAGATATTAGCAAATTGAAATTGTTCATAGACCATTGGAAAGCTTATGAAATTTGCCGTGAAATAGTCCTATGATAAAGCTTTTTCTATTAATAGAAACGGAGATATGATGTGATAAAGAATTTACTGCTTAGACTACCGGCCAAAATTTTGGGTACAAAAATGGGATTAAGAACTTGACAGTCCTAAAATGTTGATACCTCTGTCAGACATTAGCAAATTGAAATTGTTTATAGACCATTGGAAAGCTTATGAAATTTGCCGTGGAATAGTCCTATCTTAAAGCTTTTTCGATTAATAGAAACGGAGATATGATGTCATAAAGAATTTACTGCTTACACTACCGGCCAAAATTGTGGGTACAAAAATGGGATTAAAAACTTGACAGTCCCAAAATGTTGATAACTCTGTCAGATGTTAGCAAATTGAAATTGTTTATAGACCATTGGAAAGCTTATGAAATTTGCCGTGGAATAGTCCTATCTTAAAGCTTTTTCGATTAATAGAAACGGAGATATGATGTCATAAAGAATTTACTGCTTACACTACCGGCCAAAATTGTGGGTACAAAAATGGGATTAAAAACTTGACAGTCCCAAAATGTTGATAACTCTGTCAGATGTTAGCAAATTGAAATTGTTTATAGACCATTGGAAAGCTTATGAAATTTGCCGTGGAATAGTCCTATCTTAAAGCTTTTTCGATTAACAGAAACGGAGATATGATGTCATAAAGAATTTACTGCTTAGACTACCGGCCAAAATTTTGGGTACAAAAATGGGATTAAAAACTTGACAGTCCCAAAATGTTGATAACTCTGTCAGATGTTAGCAAATTGAAATTGTTTATAGACCATTGGAAAGCTTATGAAATTTGCCGTGGAATAGTCCTATCTTAAAGCTTTTCCGATTAATAGAAACGGAGATATGATGTCATAAAGAATTTACTGCTTACACTACCGGCCAAAATTGTGGGCCCACTTACAAAAATGGGATTAAAAACTTGACAGTCTTAAAATGTTGATAACTCTGTCAGATATTAGCAAATTGTAATTGTTCATAGACCATTGGAAAGCTTATAAAATTTACCGTAAAATAGTCCTATTCTAAAGCTTTTTTGATTAATATAAACAGAGATTCGATGTGGTGATGACAGGTGTATTTTCCATTTTTTGGCAATTTTTATTGTTCAACTTTGGTCGGCTGCATTTTCTAGATAAGCAATTGGAAAAATTTGAAATTAAGCTAAATTAAACCTTAAACTATTAGCTTTGAAATAAGCCAAAGAAAATTAAAATATCTTGACTGGTTCAAAAGTTATAAGTAAATGTATGATACCAAAAAACTCAACGATTCTAGTGCCCGCTCCACTTATAGGCCGAGAGGGGAGGAAACAAAGGAATTGTGCGTCCTCTTGTATTATACACATTTACTTATAACTTTTGAACCAGTAAAGATATTTTAATTTTCTTTGGCTTATTTTAAAGCTAATAGTTCAAGGTTTTATTAAGGCTACTTTTAAATTTTTCCAATTACTTTTCTCGAAAATGTAGCCCACCAAACTTGAACATTGAAAATTCACAAAAAACGAAAAATTCACTTGTATTTATCACATTAAATCTCCGTTCCTATTAGTCAAGAAAGGTTCAAAATAGGATCATTCGACGGCAAATTTTATAGGCTTTCCAATTGTCTATGAAAAATTTAATTTTGCTAATATTTAACAAAGTTATCAACATTTTAAGACGTTCATGTTTTTAATCCCATTTTTGTAAGAGGTCCCACAATTTTGGCCGGTAGTGTATAACTTTCGAACCAGTCAAGATATTTAAGTTTAATTTGGCTTATTTTAAAGCTAATAGTTCAAGGTTTCATTAAGGGTACTTTTAAATTTTTCCAATTACTTTTCTCGAAAATGCAGTCCACCAAACTTGAACATTGAAAATTCACAAAAAACGAAAAATTCACTTGTATTTATCACATTAAATCTCCGTTTCTATTAGTCAAAAAAGTTTCAATATAGGGTCATTCGACGGCAAATTTTATAAGCTTTCCAATGGTCTATGAAAATTTTAATTTCGATAATATTTGACAAAGTCATCAACATTTTAAGACGTTCATGTTTTTAATCCCATTTTTGTAACAGGTCCCACAATTTTGGCCGCTAGTGTATAACTTTCGAACCAGTCAAGATATTTAAGTTTAATTCGGCTTATTTTAAAGTTAAAATTTCAAGGTTTTATTTAACTTAATTTCAAAATTTTCCAATTACTTTTCTAGAAAATATAGCCCCCAAACTTGAACAATGAAAATTCACAAAAAATGAAAAGTGTATAACTTTCGAACCAGTCAAGATATTTAAGTTTAATTTGGCTTATTTTAAAGTTAAAAGTTCAAGGTTTTATTTAACTTAATTTCAAAATTTTCCAATTACTTTTCTAGAAAATACAGCCCACCAAACTTGAACAATGAAAATTCACAAAAAATGAAAAATTCACCTGTATTTATCACATCGAATCTCCGTTTCTATTTATCAAAAAAGTTTTAGACTAGGACCATTTAACGGCAAATTTTATAAGCTTTCCAATGGTTTATGAAAAATTAAATTTTGATAATATGTGACAAAGTTATCAACATTTTAAGACGTTCATGTTTTCAATCCCATTTTTGTAAGTGGTCCCACAATTTTGGCCGGTAGTGTATCTGGATTCTTTGCAAAGACTCTATGACAGAAAAAACAGTATATGGTTATATACGAAATTAGCATCGCCTTTGCGAGTATTGCAAGTGGTCGTGCAAAAATAGCATGGATTCTCTGCAATTCTCGCATGGAGTGAGATTCTCCTATCCATATATATTATATATGCATCAACACACAGTGAACAGTAGTCCTACACGCATAAAATGCTGGTCAAAATATAAAGGATTCAATAAATCAATGCAATCTTATACACCAAACAGTTTTCGAAGTCGCTGATCCCGAATTTAAAATCAATTTTCAAAAATTCAATATGGCGGATGACTTTTTTATAAGTTGTCGGTTTTTTACGAAATTTAATTACTAGAAATTTTTTGTGTTGCTGATTACGAATTTAACTTTATTTTTTAAAGCTTTTATTTATATTTAAAATAATATTTTTCCAGGAATTTCCAAACTTACTGTTTTATAATAAATTTTTTCTCTATATAAAATAATCCACTCGAAGGAGTAAATTCGAAATTCTACTAGTCAACGTTTTGTCAGTATGTATTTCAGTGTTTCTAAAAGAAGAACGCGAAAATATGTTAAAAATAACTGTAAACAAGTTATTTTTACTGTAAAGTTGAGATTTGCACCACTTTGGAGTATAAAAAGTCTTGAATTATTAAAAACAACTGTCTGATGCTCGCAACTAAATAATCCATTTTGTTATCAGTTAACTTTACGGTTTACGTTTATAGAAAGATTAGTTTTCGTTTGGGCTCTTAAAATATTACATTAAAATATTAAAAATTGTTACATTTAATTTAGCAATTTAAAGTTCCTTCATTAAAAATTAATTCATTCGATGATTAGAAAATTTTATTTATAACTATTTTTTTAAAAAATTAAAGATTTATAGGCTATTAAAAAAAAAAAAAATTTCTAATAATTTTTAAGTGTTAATTGTTTGCACTTGTACACTAAAAATAAGATTTTAAAAGTTATATATTTTGTATTGTCGTTTGTAATGTAAAGTATGACTATCATGACAATTGACGTCATATCGTCTTATTCCACAATGCTCATCGAAAAAACGTATTTTGTGACTTCAGCAAAAAGAACGTCATTGTGAAACTCAATACTATTTCTTAAACTCTAAATTAAATCATAAGTTGTAAAAAACTTTTAATTACACAGCCCCACGAATAATTTTTTTTTTGTCGAGACACTATAATAGTGTTATAGTTTCTATGTATTTTTCTCTGCTGAATCCGGATCCAAAGTCTAAATGATCAGATTAGTTAAAATTTTTTAAATAATCTCGAGAAACCGATTTTTTCGTATTTTTAAAAATTATTTTGAGATTATCTTAAAAAAGTGAACCAATCCGGCAATTCTAATTTCGGATTTGGATTCAGCGGAGAAAAATACGTAGGAATACACTAGCATATTGTCCCAGAAAAAAATTTTTTTTTTTATTTTTTATTTATGTCCTTAATTTTATTTTTGAGCAGTTTTATGAGTTTATCTTTTAAATTTTAGTCATAATAATATTTTTGACTTTGTATTAGGTTCGGGTTTAGTGGGTAAAAATTCATAAGATACGCTAACCTAGTGTTATTAAAAAGAAATTTTTTGCCTGCTTTTGAGAAAATTTTTGAGGTTATCTCATAAATTTGAGCCGATTTGTCAACATTGATGTATATTTAATTCATATTTAATTTTTCTAACCAAAAATTTTAAACTAAAATAGATTTTAGAAATATTAAATAGAAACAAATAGCAATATCTACATTGCCGCGATCTTGTTCCGTCTACGCAAGTCAAATCTGGTCAAAACATATGGAAAGAGAACACGAGAGGAAAAAGAAATTAATTTATGGGAAGTTCACTTATGGGAAATTCGACTGATTGATGTACTGATTTCGAAAATCATATTAAAAATTGACACAAGATTGATTATTATAGTAAAAACAATAAAAAAACCCATAAACATTACATTTTTGCAGTTACGTCAATAAATACTGAAAATTTTGAAAATTGTTATTTACAGAAGTTGTAGGTCTTCTTAAAATACATATTTTATGTTTTATTCATTTTTTTATATCTCTAATAGTTTCTGAGAAAATTGATAATAAAGTTGCTCGAACAGCGCGAAGAGCGACGAAGAAAAGGCAGGAGCGACCGTGTGGGGCGACCACTTTTATTTTAGGCCCCATTCCCGATTTTAATGAATCTTAGTATAATTACGTATTTTGACGCGCTAAATACGCATATGACAGTAGAAATTTGCAGGAATTATTATTTCCTGGTAAAAACCCTAAAAAATCCATAAACATTCAGTATTTTGCAACTATCGCAATAAATATTAAAAATTTCGAAAATCGGCTTTTATAAAAGTTGTAGGTCTTCTTAAAATACATATTTTATGTTGTATACATTTTTTCGTATCGCTAATAGTTTTTGAGAAAATCGAAAATAAAGTTGCTCGTACAGCGCGAAGAGCGTCGAACAAAAGACAGGAGCGACATTTTTGGGAGCCTAGTTTTTTTTATGCTCCCCTCTTCGATTTCAATGAAACTTAGTATAATTACGTTTCTTGAGGCACTAATTACGAATATCACAGTAGAAATTAACACAAATTTTATTGTCATATTGTAAACCATAAAAAACAATTAAAATTTAGTTTTTTGCAATTATCCAAAAAAATATTAAAAGTGTCGAAAATTGGCTTTTACAAAAGTTGTAGGCCTTTTTAAAATACATATTTTATGTTAATTGCATTTTTTTGATATCTCTAATAGTTTTCCAGAAAATCGACAGTGAATCGATCTCTTCGTTGATCTTCGCCTCGCTCTTCGCGTTGCGCACGAGAAACTTCACTATCCAGTTTCTCGAAAACTATTAGAGATATCGAAAAAATACATGAAATGTAAAATATGTATTTTTAGATGGCCTACAACTTTTGTAGAAAACAGTTTTCGATATTTTTATTATTTATTGAGGTAATTGCATATCGAACTCGTTCTATTAGTAATTAGCACAGATTCCTACTTTTAAAAATATTATATTCTTTGAATGTTCTATTCTATTATTATATTTCATTTAGAAAATTGTTTCAGGTAAACAGTTTTGAGAGTAAACTACCTTAATCACTAGAGTGAAATATTGCACAGTTCAACTTTTTGTTCGTCACTAATTTCACTTTGCTGATCGTTAAATGACAATCAGCAATGAACGGAAGTAGCAAGTAAATACGTTATTTGAAAAATATAACCGTTTGTGCCTTCCAGTATTTTTCCTTAGTTTTGGGTTTTACCCACAAAGGCGGGATTTTCCTCACATTTTCGTGGGTCTGTGAATCATGGCTTGCCTGAAATTCAATTGTGTGAAAAAGAGGGGTGGCAGGTAAGTTTTCAAAACCTGTATTCAAATGTCGGTAAATTTCTTTTTTGCCTAATAGGTTCTTATTGCTCGTCAAGGGAAGTTTACGTTTTAATAAAATTATTTGCTTCTGTCTATTTTGAATTTTATGCATTATTAGAAGTCTATGATATCTATGATCATTACTGAGAAATTTATAATTTTTTTTTAAGATTTAAGGGTTAAATTTTTGTGCGAATGACAAATGAATTAAAAAATATTCCTGTTTTGAAAAAAGAAAGAAAGAAATAAATTTTGTTAATATTTCTATAACAGGTCATAAATATTCTGATTTAATAATTATTTTTATAAAATAAAAATTAATTTATAAAAGTGTATTCTTTTCATTGAAAAAACAAAGTTTTAAAGTAATTTAAACATAAATTTTCTTGTAGTTCTATCATGACTTTATTTCGTCCACCATATGACCAACATTGAAATGAGCATCATGAATAACATCAAAAATATCATCATTCGTTACAAAATACTTTAGTTTACTATTTATAGAAAGTGAAGAAATTAAGTTTTTTTCTTTTCCAATTGAAATTACGTTGTAGCGTTTGAGTCGTCGATAATCCACACATGTTTTGTTTTTTAATTTCATTTTAGCATCACACACTTCTTGCACAATTTCAATATATTCTTCCTTGGACAAATAGAAAGAATTATTATTTTTGCATTTATAATATTTTCTGCAAATTCATTAAATTTTTTTTTCATTTCAATATACATTCACGTATTTTTATTTCTGAAAATTAAAAAGTTAACTGACAATTTAGCTATCATAATTAAACTGATTGAATAATAATTTTGCCCACACCTGACATTTTTTAGTTTTCTTTCTTTTAAAATTTTAAATCATATTTCACCTTTTTAAAATGTTCTCAAAATTATTAAATTTAGGGGAGAGTAGCCTAAGACGGGCACCCTTTTATATCTTTGAAAAAAGAAATTTATTAAACAATTATGTATGTAGATATCGAGCAGTATCCAATTAATTTAGAAGCATTTTTTATACATTTTAAAAAAATATAAATAATAATAATATAATAATATAATTACTAATATTTAATTGATATTTACTTTATATAATTAAAAAACGTAAATATATTAAAAACAAACCTGACGTCTAAGACGCGCCCCATGAATTTATTAAATTTTCGATTAAAGCGGAATCTTCTTTACCTTATAAAGGTAAGATGCTGACAGTGATCATAGCCTATAATGCAAAGAAAATTTTGTAAATTCAAATTGCCGCTTCTTTTTCTAACCTCAATAATAATTTTTAATTACTAATCAGAATATTAAACAAACGCTATTTTTATTCTGTGAAACAGTAACAAAACTGAATAAAAATTAATAATAAATAAACTTTTTTTAAATACAAAAATTAATTGTCTTTCAAACAATTATAAATGTTTTCATTTTATCAATTATTTAGAGGAAATGTCGAAAATTCACTACATAAACAATTTTTTGCAAATTATGGATAGGGATCCATCTTAGGCGACTTTCCCCTATAGAAAGTTTAATTTTTTCAAATTTCAATTAATTCGTACTTGCATTACTTGTTTTAATTATTTTTAAATTGTTTCCCTAAATCTTAAATTTACCTTCTTCAAATTTCAATTATTGTATTGAGTTTTTTCAATCACTTCTTCAATTTTCATTATTTTTCCCTTGACATTCAATCAATTTAATGATGTATTTCTAAATTTTATATTATTTACCGCAAATTTAAATTTCTTTTTTAATTTACCATTATTATTGTCATTTTGCAATTATTATTTGCATTTTTAAATCATTTTCATAATTTCTGAATTAATTTCCTGAATTTCCTTATTTTGTTCAATTTTCATTTCTTTTTATTATTTTGCAAATATTTTCTCCATCCTTCAATTTTTTTTTCAATTTGAATTAATTTCATCTTATTTCAATTATTTTCCTCAATATTGTTAACCATTATTCTCATTTTCTAAAATTATTTTCTAAGATTTTAAAGTGTTTTTCTTAAATTTTAATTATTTTCTTCAATTATTTTAGTTATTTTTTTAATGTAAAAAAAATTGTAAATCCTTATTTAGACTTAAAAAAAATGACTAATTTATAATTTTCTTACAATCATTAAGAATTTAATTCTTATTTCTTGAAATTATTTATTATCATTGATTTTAAACCAAACAGGTTATTTTTTAATTAAAATGTAAAAGACGTTATAATTTAACCATTTTAATTAATCTGTATTGTCAAATTAATAAAAAAAAAATTATAAAACCAAAAAAATTAAATTACTTTTTTTAAGCAGTTCTAAGTTCAAAATTATAAATGTTACTGAATGTAAGTACTTTATTAGACAAAAAGTGTTTATTTACTGTGTTTAAAACATCATTTTAATGAAACTTTTAAAATCAATAAATATAAAAATTATTAATAGGAAGGAAATAATTCGTTCATTTAGTAAAATTTAGTTTTTAAGTAAAAATTTCATCAATCAATTTATTTAAAAAAATTAAAGAAAATATTTGAAACTTGCGGAAGTTGAATTTAAAATTTCGGGGAAAAATTAAAAAATAATGAAAATAATTAGAATTGAAAGAAAAAATTTAAATAATGATAAAAATAGATGAAAATTGTAGCAAATAATTGAAATCATAATAAAAAAGAATTTTTAAAAATTGACTAAATTTTTAAATAATTTAAAATTTATTATTCTCAAAGCAAGGATTAATTAAATTTTTAATCAATGAAATTTCAAATTAATTGAAGTTCGAAGAATTATAATATACCTATAATTGTAACTGTAGTCTTATTATCTCAGATATATTCTGTAATTCTTTCAATTATTTTTTACAAATTTTTAATGTTTTCTTCAATTGACAATTATTTCTATCAATTATTTTTTTATTAAATTTATTTTTCAATTAATTTTTGTCTTTTTAAATTATTTTTTGCTCTATTTTCGATTCTTTTTTATTATTTATCTCAAATTATAGTTATTTTTTCAATTTACAATTGTTTTCATTATTCTGCAATTATTTTCTTTTATTATTTATGTTGTAATTTTTTCAAATATTTCAAAGAAACTAAAATTATTGTCTTCAATTTTTCATTATTTTTATTACTTGCAAATATTTTCTCGGATTTCTTATTACTTTCATTATTCTTCAATTAAATTTTTAGTTTTTAAAATATTTTTCTCAAATTTTAATAATTTTTTTTCAATGTTCAATTATTATTTTTATCATTTTGCAATGAATTACTTCAAATTTTAGTAATTCTCAAATTTTGTTCCTCAATTAAATTAATAAATTTTCAATTATTTATATCATTTTCCAATTATTTTTTTTCAATTTTTATTTACTTTGATATCTTTGCAATTATTTTCTCCACCTTTTAATTAGATATATTAATTATTTTTCAATAAATTTCCCAAATTTTCACTTAGTATCTCAAATTTAAGTTATTGCATCTACTTTTTAATGTTTTAATCATTCTTCAATTTTTTTCTCCAACTTCAAATACTTCGTCAATTTTTAATGCTTTTTTTTCATTTGCATTATTTTCACAATTTTTATATAATTTTGAATCTTTGTTGATTAATTCCGAAAATTTTGATAATATATCTGAAATTTTCATTTTCTTTAATAAATTTTCGATTATTTCTATAATGTTGTAATTATTTTCCTGAATTTAAAATTCTTTGAAATCATTTTGTAATACTTTTATTTTACAAATATTCTGTATTTTTTAAAATTATTTTTTATAATTGCAATTAAGGGCATGTGATGGATTATGACGTCACTGGTACAGGCAAAATTTGGCCGTAACTTTTCTCTTAAAATAATGAATATTTTGTCATGAAACTTGGTAGAATTACTTAAAATGACATTAGGATGGTCTCTCAGACCCAAGTTTGTTTGAATTTTGGCTCAAAATTAATTTTTAAAAAATTTTGCAATTTTTCGAAAATTTTCAAAAATTAATTTTGGGCCAAAATTCAAACAAACTTGGGTCTGAGAGACCATCCTAATGTCATTTTAAGTAATTCTACCAAGTTTCATGACAAAATATTCAATATTTTAAGAGAAAAGTTACGGACAAATTTTGCCTATACCAGTGACGTCATAATCCATTACATGCCCTTAATATCTACAAATTTAAACTATTTTTATCATTTTTCAAAAATTTTCTTCAATGATTCCCATTATTTTTCAACTTTTCCCCTAATTTTTAAATTCCAAATTTCTGCAAGTTTCAATTATTTTCTTTAATTTATTCAAATAAAACTTTTTCAGTTGAAATTATTGCCTTCAATATCAAAATAGTTTCATTATTTATTAAATTAAGTTTCAATTTCTTTTGTCATTTTTCAATTATTTTTACAAAATATGAGTTTTGTTTTTTGTATTTTTTAAGTATTTCAATGATGTTCTTGGTCTTTTACATCAAACAAATTTTGTAATTTTCTCAATTTGTGTTCTCAAATTTCCATAATTAACTTTAGTTTCCAATTATTTTTATTCTTTTTCAAGCAGTCTTGTTTATCTCAAATAAGTATGTTTTGTAATTTTTACAATTATTTTTCCACAAATTTTTATTAAATTCTTCAATTTTCAATTGTTTCTATCATTTTTAAATTAGTTTTTGTCCTTCTCACATATTTTTTAATAAATTCTCTAACTTTTTTTAATTATTTATCTCTAATCTATATTTTTCTGATAATTTGTTTATTAATTCCGAAAATTTACTCGAAATGAAATAAATTGTCAACTTTTGCGTTACAATAATTACGATATTAAGAAAGTCTTTAATTTAATATTGTTTTATTTCCCTTCTCCCCCCTCCCTCCACCGGTCAGTATTAAGTGTGCAGATGGCAAAAATTTACAAGTCTCTGCCCCTGATTAAACATATTTTTTAACTTTTATTTTTCTAAGAAATATAGGGGGGGGGGGGGAAGGCGCCAAAGTATTTATCTCGCACCTGGCAAGAATTTTAAAATTACCCGAATTTTAAATTATTTAAATTATTTCCAACAATTATTCCTATAATTTTCTTAATTTAATTTGCAATTATTTTCTTGAAACTTAATATTTCTTGTTTAATTTTTACAATTATTTTTTTTAATTGTCTATTAATCTAGTTATTTTTTGAATTTCGTTTCCAATTGCCAATAATTTTCGTAATTTTTTACAAATATTATTTTCTTCAGTTTTTCAACTATTTCCTTCAATTATTAATTATTTTCCGCAATTTTCAATTATTTCATACTATTTTTTCAATTTTTAATTATTATCTTAAAATTTTATAATTATTCTTTGATTTTTTAAATTATTATTTCCTCAATTTTTTATTATTTTCTTCAATTTCAATTATTTTTTTCGATTTTCAATACAGTTGTTTGATTTGCAATTATTTCCAACTGTAATTACTATAATTTTTCAACTATTTTGTTTAAATTTAATATATTTATTGTTTATTTTTTTAAACTATTCTTTTCAATAATAATTGTGTAATTATGTAGCCATTTTTCGAATTTTGTTTTCAACAGTCCATTATTTTCGTTATTTTTCAGATATATTCTTCAATTTCGTAATTTTCATTATTTGAATTTGCAAAAATTTATAGTTTTAAATCACCAACAACCAGGGGCGGCGACTTGTAAATTTTTGCCATCGGCAAACTTAATATTAACCGAGGTGGAGGGGGAGAGAAATAAAACAATAATAAATTAAAGAGTTTTTTAATTAGCGTAATTATTGTAACTCAAAAGTTGACAATTTTATTTGATTTCGAGTACATTTTCGTAAATAATAACCAAATAATCATGATAATATAAAATTTGTGATCAAATGATTACAAGTTAAAAAAATCAAAAATTGACGAACTTAATTAAAATTTGAGGAAAATAATTGAAAAATGATTAAAACATTGAAAATTTGAAGAACAAAAATCATATTTTTTTAAAATAATTAAAAAATGTCGAAAAAAATTGAACTTAGAAAAATAATTACAATATTATAGTAATAATCGTAAATTCAAGAAAATAAAGGAAATTTGAGAGAAATAATTAAAATTTTCGGAATTAATCAACAAAGATTCAAAATTATATAAAAATTGTGAAAATAATGCAAATGAAAAAAAAGCATTAAAAATTGACGAAGTATTTGAAGTTGGAGAAAAAAATTGAAGAATGATTAAAACATTAAAAAGTAGATGCAATAACTTAAATTTGAGATACTAAGTGAAAATTTGGGAAATTTATTGAAAAATAATTAATATATCTACTTAAAAGGTCGAGAAAATAATTGCAAAAGGATAAAAGAAAATAAAAATTGAAAAAAATAATTGAAAAAAAGATAAATAATTGAAAATTTAGGAATTTAACTGAGGAATGAATAGTGAGAATAATTGGAAATTGAAGAAATTGATTGCAAAATGATAAGAATTGTAATTAAAAATTTAAGGAAAACGATACAAATAATCGTTAATTGAAGCGAATAATAGTAATTTGAGAGAAACAATGGAAATTTTTGGAATTAATCAACAAATAATCAAAATAATATAAAAATTGTGAAAATCATTGCAAATTAACAAAAAATTATTCAAAAATTGTCTAAAGTATTTGGAATTTGGAATATAAGAAAAAAAATTATATAAAATAGTTGCAAAAAGATAAAAGAAAATGAATTTGAAAAAAATATTTGATAAATGAGAGAAATAATAAAAAATTTAGGTATTTAATTGAGGAATAAATAGTGAGATTAATAAAAAATGGAAAAAAATTGATTGCAAAATGATAACAAAATAATTGGAAATTAAAGAAAATTATTAAAATGTGAGAAAAATATTTTAAAGTCTAGAAAATTAATTGAAGAGTACTGAAACTAATACGAAATTCGAGATAATATTTGCAAAGTAATAAAACAAATTAAAATTGAAGAAAATTATTGAAATTTGAGAAATATGTTTCAAAATCTAGGAAATATAATTGAAAAGTAATGAAAATAATCAAAAAATCGAGACAATATTTGCAAAGTAATAAAAATAATTAAAAATTGAAGAAATTAATTACAAAATAATAATATTAACAATTGAAAATTGAAGAAAATTATAAAACTTTGAGAAATATACTTTAAAATCTAGGAAATTCATTAAAGAGTAATAAAAATAATAAAAAATTCGAGACTATATTTGCAAAGTAATAAAAATAATTAGGAATCGAAGAAAATAATTATAGTTTTTGAGAAATAATTTAAAAAATTGCAACATGTATTTGTAATGAAAGAAAATAATTTCAGAATGATAAAAATAATTATATATTACAAAAATAAGTGCAAGTTGTGATAAATTATAAAAAAAGTCAAACTTAATTAAAAAATAATTAAATATGATAAAAAGTAATGGAAAAATATAAAAGAAAATGAAAATTGAAAAAAATGTTTGAAAAATGAGATAAATAATTGAAAATGGAAAAAATTGATTCCAAAATGATAATAATAATATTTGAAATTAAAGAAAAGTATTAAAATTTGAGAAAAATATTTTAAAATCTAGGAAGTTAATTGAAGAATAATGAAAATGATAAAAATTGGAGAAAATATTTGTAAAGTAATAAAAATAATTTTAAATTAAAAAAAATAATTTTAGTTTGTGAAAAATAATTGAAAAAACTTCAACATATATTTGTAATATAAGAAAATAATTGCAGAATAATAAAATTAATTGTATATTGAAAAAATAACTAAAATTTGAAAAAAATGATTAGAAAATTAGAAATTAATAAAATTATAATTGAAAATGAGAAAAAGTAATTGAAAAGTAATTAAAATATAAATTTAATAATAAATTAATTGATGTAAGTAATTATACATTGAAGAAAATAATAAACATTTGTAAAAAATAATTTTAAAAATTACGGACTATATTTGAGATAAACAAGACTACAATTACAATTATTATATATTATAATTCTTCAAACTCAATTAATTTGAAATTTCAT